>SKCR01002567.1:0-27432 GCA_019454045.1 Zanthoxylum bungeanum
GGCGTGAGGAGCCTCCGAACAGGTTGGGGGATGACATCCCAGGTTTTGATGATGATATGGCTGAATATGCTGTGGGGAAAATGGCAGGGTCTCAAACTGAACTGTAGAAACTCCGAGATCAGGTAGAGTCAGTTACCCGTAAGATGTGGGGCAAGCACGAAGACCTGTTGGATTATGAGGCAATGGCGTTTAAGGAACAGTTGCCAACTCAGTTTAAAATGCCGGATATAGCCAAGTTTAATGGGAACGGGGACCCAAGGGTCCATCTCTGACATTATGTTTCAGTTATGATTTCAGTGGGTTTATCCAAGCGTCAGGTTCAGAAAATGTTTGGGATGTCACTCGAGGGGGCACCCGTGGGTATGGTATTACAGCCTGGAGAGGAAGATCAATGAGGATTGGAGGGAATTGGCGGAGGCCTTCTTGAAACAGTATGTTATAGATCTGGAGATTTACTTGTCTCTCTGGGACTTAGAAAATACCAAGCAGAAGCCATAAGAAAGCTTCAAGGAATATGTGGATCGTTAGAGGAGCCAGCTTCTGAAGATGCAGACTCGGCCCTCAGAGAAAGACCAAATCAAAATGATCATCAAGGGCACCAAGCCCTCCATTTCTAGGTCCATAGGATCGAATAATAAACATGAAATAAGTGCGAATACAAATCGAGAAAGTCGCGGAATACTCACATCGATCGGTTGAGCGACGCGGAGGCAACAAAAATGAACTTACTGCCTCACTTCACTGCTCAGCAGTGAGCAGCCCAGCTCACTGGTTTGGCACCATTTGAGGATCATCTTCGAGCTCCAAGCTTTGTCGAATGATTCCCGGCTCATGGGTGAACTTCCCTATCACCTTCGCATGTCTCTCAGAGTGTTAGCTCTCTTGATTTTGGCACAAAATCAAGCACTTGTGCTTCCCTTTTTCCTTCAAACTTTCGGCAGTTCACTGCCTCACAAGAAGATGAAAATGGCGTGAGAGAGGGATGAAGAAGAAAGAGAGAAAATGTTGTAATGGCAATTGATTTCCAAAATCAATAACATATACCAAATATTATAATAATAATATATGTCATTCAAGCTTTCAAAAGCTTTCCATCAACTAACTTCAAGTCACATTAAGTCACATCTTTCAATCAAGTTGTCAAGTCACATCACTCAAAGTGACAAGTGATTTGATGCTTGATGTGACTAGCGATTTGACGCTTGAATTCATGTGCCACACTCGAATTCAAAATGCGAATGCGCTCGCAAATAATCTCGGGCTCGAGTTCGCTAATTCCAAATTAACGAATTTTCCATTGCGTCGTAATTAAATGATTACGCCTAGCGAAGTCACTATTCACGTCGCTAACGAATTAATTCTAAATTAATTCGTTCGCCCGAATTAAAATCTAATTTAAATTCCGCGTCGAAATCCAATTTCATTTAATATATCGAATATATTAATTCCTCGATTAATTCAAAATTAATCGTTCTCTCACTTTAATTGATATTTTACCCCATATAAAATATCTCCGCAATTAATCCCTGATTAATTTTCTCTCTCATCATTAATTAATCCCAGATTAATATAAAGTGCGAGTCATACGTCATCGGTGAATCTTTGGGAAGCGACCCATGAGATCCCCGGATATGTTGGCAGTAAATTCGGTCGTCGGACTATCCGAACACGTAAGTACCTCGTACTACGTTTATACCGAATTACAAGACAAGGTTGGCTTCTAGCAAAACGACATGCCTCCCCAATTCTCCGGAAATATCCTTACAGGAATAAGGATCTATATCAGGCGTAGTATACATAGTATTGCATATTTCTGTCCAGTATCAGATGATCACATGCAAGGCCTGGGGCTGGTACAGTGTCTGCCCCGTACGATGCATATATCGGATAACGAGCAACTAGTCTCTTTATAATCGGATAATCATGACCAAGTAATATTATCCCGACGGTTGCAACCTTTATAGAGAACCAGTTCTATATCCCTGCGCGATCATCAACTCCATATGACTGGAGTGACACTTCCGTCTTGACATCACACCCAACACACTACGATTCTCGATATACCCAGAATTGGCGTACACAGGAACCGGTTAGAGCCCTGGACGACCTCAACCAAAGTATATTGACTGTCGTATGCATTAGCGGTGCAAGTCTCAGGTTAAGACCAAATACTCTTACACTGATTTCGAACTTCCATAGACACGTAGTCATACTAGCAATGGAATTCCGAGGGGTCTATCCAGAGCGAAGCTGTTTCCCATGCCATCGGTGAAACACAACCTCCTATTACACTTTCATGAGTATCATATACCCAAATATATGAGAACTATGCCGTTGTGCCCTCACAACGCGCACAAGTGTAATACTAGTCTTTTATACAATCATCGATGTCTAATCTCGATAATGCTCTGACTAGGAATGTTTAATGATTTATCCTTCGTGGACTGATACTGTCTCAAATCATTCTGCGTCCAGGAACAAATCATAAGGACCTCTCATCATTTATATATCTAGGTGATCTAATCACAAATGATAAGAGTGCAATCTCCTTTGTCACATAGTTAATTTGTACAACAACACCATGATCTGTACAAATAGTGACGCTATGGGTCATAATTGTGCAACAATCTCCCACTTGGCCTATAGCCAGTCACTCGAGTGTCTAACACCTGAACTATGTACGGTTTGGCTCAATTGATGATAAAGGGCTTTCGTCAGTGGATTTTCATGATGATCGTCTGATGCGATTTATTCGATCATCACATCGCCATGATGTATGATCCGAATGAATCAGATGATTATCGAAGTATTTGGATCGTTGATGAGACCATTAATTCTTTAGCATGTGCCGTAGCCTAGCTCAGCTGCTAAAAGAACTATATCTAATCTAATTAGATATTTATCGACCCCAGAAGGCTTCTATTGCTGCTTCAGCTGTAGCAATAACCCGTATTTGTTGTTTATTCGGTAACAGTATCTTGCTTGGAAGATCTCCAGCTCACTGTATCGTTATTCAAACTGTATAGTATCGTTTGCGACTTTCAGTCGTCTTTATCGGTTAGGAAACTTGCAACAGTGATCCCAGTCACTTCAAGTTATCATTCTCTAGAGATTAAGACAGCATCCTTAGTTCTCTAAGATACTAAGTATATTCTTAACTTCAATCCAGTGACCATCACTTGGATTGGCCTGTTTGTGACTTCATATGCTCAAAGCGTATGAGACACCAGGTCACGTACATTTTTCAGTGTCTGATTTCTCGGAGAGTTTCATGGAAGCCAAGCTTTCGCCGATAGTTATTTTATGGGAATATTATTTCTAAGAAATGATGTATTATCATTATTTATAGGACAGTGATTGGCAGTGCGCTCCCACTAACCCTCTTATATACACAAGAATCATTTTGTTTTGAATTAAATCATAAACTATTATGATTACATCAAAACTGTAATTCCAAGAACTTATGCTTGCTTCAATCCAGACATTGATTGATTAACCCGCAAACCTTGTTTGCTAGTTAATGTACGACAAAATCTACAGGATGTTGAAAACATCCTCCAAAAGGTTTCCTTTTTAGGAAAGCGATTTTCTCGTTAGGCTGACATATTTCATCTAATGAATCATGCAGCATTAGCAAGCATCATCCAAATGGATTTACTATGGCAACAGGTAAAAGGTTGAATCGAAATCAACATAATGTTGATAAAGATACCTTTCCGCTAAAAGCCTAGCTTTATACGTTGGTATGTTGCCATCCATGTATGTCTTCCTTGAAGACTGATAAAGTACCATTAGGCACAATGCCTTGCGGTACATCAACTAGTATCCAAACTTGTTGATATACATGGAATCCATTTCGAACTCATGACACTTTGTCATAATAGGGAGTCGATACCTTGGATCACTTCCTGATCCGTAGTCAGTTGGTATACCTCAAAAGATTTTCATCTTTACGAGGTGAGATCAGAAACCCAAACCCCATGTTTGTTTTCTGACTCTCTCCGATTACGCGGTTCTTGTGTATATTCGAAGATTATGGTATAGTTACACCCTTGATGAACTATTTGTGTTCCATTAGGATCTATGCCTGGAATAGTATTACTCCGATTTTCATCGAGTTTTACTATCCTCCCACTTACCACTGCATATCGGTATTCTTGTTAGGAAAACCGCATGGCGAGCAACAATCTAATTGTTCTCTTGTGAGATGTATAAGTACAATAGTTATGTTATCCCTAGGATAACCTACAATTGGCACTTATCCAATTTAGGTTTCAGTTTGGTATCATCCAAACATATGCCTAGCATAACCAAATTATCAGGAATGTGAAACCCGGTTTCTTTCCCTTTCATATCTAATATGAAATCTTTCAAACAGATTATTATGGAACCTTATTCTAAATAAGTTCTGCACTGTTAATGCTTATCCGTTGAAGGAAATGGTAGCTCAGAGCGACTCATGATTAACCTTTATCATGTCTAACACAATTCGGTCTCTCGGTTCGGACACACCGTCAAATGACGTGTTCCATGAGGAGTCGTCATTGAAAGAATACTATATTCTTTCAAGTATATGAGAAACTTATTGCTTAAGTATTTTCCATTACGGTCTTACCGTGACGGTTTAATACTTTAGCCGATCTGTTTGTCTATTTCGTGTCGAAACTTAAAAGTTTCCGATTTGTGTTCTTCAAAAGAAACAAACAACCATTATGCGATGCCACATCCGTATAGGTCACGAAATATTCATATGCCGCTCTAGCCTAGCTATACATGGGACCACTTGCTTCACTATGAACTAGGGCTAACAGATTGGTGGCATTTTCACTTTTACCAAGTAAATAGTGTTTTAGGCACTTTGCCCAATAAACTAGATTCGTAGACTTTATTTGAATAGAATCAAATTAGTCCGAGTACCCACTCTTCAAAAGTGTGGATATACGAGTCTTGTTCAACTGTGTCCCAGACATCAATGCCACAATTAGTCTCTTCTGATCAAATCAGTTTGAGCTTTTTTTGTTTGTCATATTATATTTTTGAGATTTATTTATATTCAAAATATAAATTATGTTATTCACATCTAATGTGTTTATCTCAATATTATCTTTATATTATAAAACACTTTAGTGTTCTAGAATATAAAGGTTCAATCCGCAATGGATTAAACACTGATATAGAGATAATGTTCCTAGTCAAACTAGTTACATTATAACAGTTTCCTAATCCTGCTTATAGCAGATTCTGAACATCAGTATATATTTATGTACCACACTAAGTATTTAAAATCTATTTTTAATACTAGTAGTGAACATAATTTTGACAAACATATTTGAAGTCAGAGCCTTGCTCGTTCTTCAATTCCTTCATGTCTGCTTTGACCAAACGGTAGTCACGCTTCCGCGATCCCGTTTGCCACATCCAACATACATTTTGGGATATGTCATTTATCTTCCCAGATGATATTAATGATATTGCCTTTGCCCTTTTCAACATTCCAGAAGCCTTTGGCCAAGCCACGAGTTTCTAGAATATCGAAGTAAGGTGCGCCTTGCGCTACTTGTCTAATTACAAAGTCTGACTTTATCTCCTTGAGAATAGTCATTAACTCTCCAAGAGTTAACTTTCGCAATTTAGTACTTCTAAAATCTAAACATAGATTTATGAAGATCCTTCAATTTCTTTATCATACTTTAAGGATCTAAGCCTTAGTTCTGATTAAGAAATTAACGAATCTGCCGCGACAAGCTTAATGGATTAAGCACTTAAGTTATCATCACATAATCTTCCAAAGATTATGCTATACCTTTTGCTCAACTTCGGGCATAGGCCTAATATGTTATTTTATCAAATAAAGTAACTTATTAGTTTTTCCAGGACTATCCTGAAACTTTATTCCCAATTTGAAAAATTAAACCATTTAAATACATTTTCCCTAGGATTATGTTTTAAATGTCAATCTTTCAATTTATATCTTGATTCTAATAGTCCAACTATTTAATCAACTATTTAGGTACTATTTATTATAAAGATTATTATAGTCCAACTATTTTAATCAACTATAATTAATTTGTTTGAATATAGTCCAACTATATATTAAAAAAACAATTTAAATATTAGTCAAACTAACATTTAATTCGTTTGACGAATGATATTGTTTGAGTGCGTATGGCGAGTAATTGAACGAATATTGCAAATTCAATTCTTGCCTCCCACTATTTTTCGGCGAGCCTCTAACCCTCTGTCGAGTACTCGGGAAACCGTGTTTCCTAGTGGGCTAGGATCCCGTTAAATATCAAACAATATTGACTTTGGCCAAAAAATTGTATGATAATTAACTAGGTAGATCTCTAAGATCGATTGGATCCTATCCAATTCCTAGATCCGGTAGGGGGACATCCAAGTCAGAAACATATATCTTATCTATGCCAATACATCCAATGTATTACCTAACCTTTTTCCTCTGAATCAACTAAGCCTTGTCTTTGGCACAACAAACTTAGTGATCCCAGTTAAGCGCGACCCATTGACTATGGAAAGATTCGTAATCAATGTCGATGGACAAGAAGTGGTATTGACTTTGGCCAACAAACCACAACTTGGACAAGACACTGACATGGAACAAAGCCTTCGTGATTCAAACACATCTTCGACAAACAAAGGCCTTGACTTTGGCCAACAAACCAATGTCGTCTTAGATCTTGAGTGAGAATCACTTAATGGAAGGAAAAACGCTTAATATTTAGCGAGGGTTTTTCGCGTGCAAATTGGCAACCAATTTATTATCTTTGTTAAGGTATCATCATCATACACCCTTAAACATGCATTCTAAACACATAATAAAGCGCGTATGAAAAATAATAATGATATGCGGATGGATACTTTACACATTGATCCTAGATCAAATCTCTCCCTTTCTCTCTCCCGCTAGCACAAATATCTGCTTCTACCCGTTACACTACACTTCTAAAGAAACCTCATTTACATTGATGGGAATAGGTGAGAAGAGAATACAAAGAATTGAGAGGTGATAAGGCTGGACACGCAGGTCCAATTAATAAATCAAATTTATTACACAATTTCTAAAATTGTCCCACCCATCTAATATCCATCCGATATATATTATTCATGCATCGCAACCATGTATTCACACAAACATGTTATAATCAATCTAATCAAATTAATTAATCTGATAATTAGTGATCATCCAATGTTCAAACAACGATTTGATTTTGTTCGAGTCAAACTCGTTTTGCGAATAAGTACTTAAAGTACGAATCCTCGAATTAAATTAAACTACATAATTAAATCAAATTTAACATGCATTTAATTCTAATTCATTATTTAATTCTAAATTAAATAACACACTTTATTTAAACGAACCATTTACGACTTAAATTCCAAATTTAATCGTTACGGGTCTCAAAGCCCGATTAACGTCCAACGTCAATTTAATTAAAGTCCAATGGGCTTTTAATTAATTTCTTAAGGAGTGGACTTTTGGTCAACTCAGGTCAAACCAATAACCAAAGTCCAATCCGGGAATTACCCCATAAGCCTTTAAATCAATTTTGGCCCATTAGGCCCAATTAAATTACAAAGGTCCATTAAGTCGCATTTGGGCTTTATGGATGCGGTTTTGGGCCCAATTGGATCCAATCCAATTTTCCTTAACCCAACTTTGTACAACAAAGCCCAATAAGCCCATTTACAACATTCAAGCCCAAATTCACAAAATAGGCCCAATTATAATTAAATCACAAAAGCCCAATTTCACAATTTAATTACCAAAGTGCATTAACACAATTAATTACCCAATTAACATTTCTAAAACATCTATTAACACAACTAATCATGCTCATCTAAATCAATTAGTGTCCAACACAAATTAATCAAAATCAAACCCAATTACATGCTCAAAGTCTCGGTATTTAGGGAAATTTAAAAATCGATTCGGTTTCAATCAAATTAAATCCGCAATCAATATTTCCCAATCGTTTCCAACTCATCCAATGATCAACGAAACAAAAATCACCAAGACTACATAAGTCATAACTCTCGGCCAAGCTCAAGATTTTGGGGAAATTTTGTTCCAAACAACATTTCTTTAAATTGATCCAATCAATCTTAAATTAAACATGTTATAAACATACTAAATCATCTAATTTCATTAATTCATGCTCAAACACATTTTACCCAAATTTTAAGCCCTATTCGTATTTCATGCTTTTACTCGCTCTAATACCATTGTTGGAGTTTCTAGGTCCATAGGATCGAATAATAAACATGAAATAAGTGTGAATACAAATCGAGAAAGTCGCAGAATACTCACATCGATCGGTTGAGCGACGTTGAGGCAACAAAAACGAACTTACTACCTCACTTCACTGCTCGGCAGTGAGCATCCCAACTCACTGGTTTGGCGCCATTTGAGGATCATCTTCGAGCTCCAAGCTTCGTCGAATGATTCCCGGCTCATCGGTGAACTTCCCTATCACCTTCGCATGTCTCTCGGAGTGCTAGCTCTCTTGATTTTGCCACAAAATCAAGCACTTGTGCTTCCCTTTTTCCTTCAAACTTTCGGCAGTTCACTGCCTCACAAGAAGAAGAAAATGGCCTGAGAGAGGGATGAAGAAGAAATAGAGAAAATGTTGTAATGGCAATTGATTTCCAAAATCAATAACATATACCAAATATTATAATAATAATATATGTCATTCAAGCTTTCAAAAGTTTTCCATCAACTCACTTCAAGTCACATCAAGTCACATCTTTCAATCAAGTTGTCAGGTGACATCACTCAAAGTGACATGTGATTTGACGCTTGATGCGACTAGCGATTTGACGTGCCACACTCAAATTCAAAATGCGAATGTTGTCGCAAATAATCTCGGGCTTGGGTTCGCTAATTCCAAATTAACAAATTTTCTGTTGCGTCGTAATTAAATGATTACGCCTAGCAAAGTCACTATTCACGTCGCTAACGAATTAATTCTAAATTAATTCGTTGCCCGAATTAAAATCTAATTATAATTCCGCGTGGAAATCCAATTTTGTTTAATATATCGAATATATTAATTCCTCGATTAATTCCAAATTAATCGTTCTCTCTTTTTAATTGATATTTTATCCCAAATAAAATATCTCCGCAATTAATACCTGATTAATTTTCTCTCTCATAATTAATTTATCCCAGATTAATATAAAGTGCGAGTCATACGTCATCGGTGAATCTTTGGGAAGCGACCCATGAGATCCCCGGATATGTTGGCAGTAAATTCGATCGTCGGACTATCCGAACACGTAAGTACCTCGTACTACGTTTATACCGAATTACAAGACAATGTTGGCTTCTTGCAAAGCGCCATGCCTCCCCAATTCTCTGGAAATATCCTTACAGGAATAAGGATCTATATCAGGCGTAGCATACGTAGTAGTGCATATTTTTGTCCAGTATCAGATGATCACATGCAAGGCCTGAGGCTGGTACAGTGTCTGACCCGTACGATGCATATATCGGATAACGAGCAACTAGTCTATTTATAATCGGATAATCATGACCAAGTAATATTATCCCGACGGTTGCAACCTTTATAGAGAACCAGTTCTGTATCCCTGCGCGATTATCAACTCCATATGACTGGAGTGACACTTCTGTCTTGACATCACACCCAACACACTACGATTCTCGATATACCCAGAATTGGCGTACACAGGAACCGGTTAAAGCCCTGGACGACCTCAACCAAAGTATATTGATTGTCGTATGCATTAGCGGTGCAAGTCTAAGGTTAAGACAAAATACACCTACCTGATTTCGGACTTCCATAGACACGTAGTCATACTACCAATGGAATTCCGAGGGGGTCTATCCAGAGCGAAGCTGTTTCCCGTACCATCGGTGAAACACAACCTCCTATTACACTTGCATGAGTATCCTATACCAAAATATATGAGAACTATGTCGTTGTGCCCTTACAACGCGCACAAGTGTAATACTAGTCTTTTACGCAATCATCGATATCCAATCTCGATAATGCTCTGACTTGGGATGTTTAATGATTTATCCTTCGTGGACTGATATTGTCTAATATCATTCTCCGTCTAGGAACAAATCATAGGGACCTCTCATCATTTATATATCTAGGTGATCTAATCACAAATGATAAGAGTGCAATCTCCTTTGTCACATAGTTAATTTGTACAACAACACCATGATCTCTACAAATAGTGACGCTATGGGTCATAATTGTCCAACAGGATGACCTCCATGATTACTGATTTTCGACAGTTGAGGGAGACTGTCATGGATATCGAGGAAGAAGAGACCGAGAATAGATAGTTTTATAGCCTGAACAGGAGGCCCATTGGGGGAATATCAGGTACCAAGCCTGTTTCTGCTGAAATTGATGCCATCCAGAACCGGCAATTCTCCAACCTCGATAGACCCTTGTCTAAGGTGCTGGAGAAATTGAAGAGACAAGGACTTCTGAAACCCTTAGAGACCAAACCACTTCCACACCCCCACCACCACATCTCAACCTGAACCACTATTGTCATTTCCACCAACAGAAAGGCCATGACACTGACAGTTGTGCCCGCCTCCGCAATGAAATCCAGGACCTCATAAACAGCCTAGAAATGCCATAAAAAAACCGCATAAAAACTGCCTGAAACCGCAACCCCAAACCCTCCAAAAATTGTACAAAACAGTCCCCGATTTACCTTAAAACCGAGACCAAAACAGTCCCTAAATGCACCTGAAACAGTAAGCAGAAAATACAGAGGAAACATCAGCAAAACGGAGGTCAAACAGCAAGCAAAACAGCAAAACAGTGAGCTAAGACGCTAAACCAGTGAACCGGAGAAGTTGAGGAGCTTTAACCCTTCCGATCTCCGTGAAATGCAAGTCCGAAAGTCGGAAAAAAAGGTTAGACCTGAGGGTATTTTTCACACTCGTTTTCAATTTTATTTTTATTATTTATTGAGTATTGTTCGCATGATTATTATGTTAAAATGTATGTTGTGGCCCTTGAGTAGATAAATATGCATGTATTACGAAATGTTGTATGTTGTGGCCTTGGAATAAAAATGAAAGATGTGTCGACTCTCGCGATATATCATATGGAAACCCGGACATAAATTTCATAGCCGATTCTGAATGGACGGTAGTATGATCTGTACTCGGGATACAACTCCACGTACCGCTTGAGTAAACGGCACATTCTTTTGTTTTATGTTGCTTTGATTTGTTTGTTATTCGTTATTTGAATTCCAACATTTATTTATTTAATGTGTTCATGAAATGGTATTCAAGCATGATTTAGCCCATTTAGCTGTTCATTTTCAAGCATGATTAGCCATTTATTTTGTGTTACGTTTAGGTTGTTCTTTGTTTTTCGCATTATATGATCAAAGTGTGTTCATGAGATTACCGTGTGATATTGCATGTTTGCCGTCATAATGATTACTTTCATGCATGTGAACTTAAAAGTACAATTATCCTTGGAAATATGTTGCTTAGGCTTGGTTGAATTATTGCAAAAATAATTTTATTACAAGTGACATAAGTAAGGGACCATTCCAAACCCAACGGTTTGAGGTCTTCCCTTGCGAGGGGTGAGTGCAGCCTTAAATCTCATTTTCCCGGTTCACACCGGGTGGCGACTCCATTATTCTCCAGTTTAGTCCCCCGCGGGCTACTCCGTACTCCCAACCGGGCCGCGAGCCCGGGACAACATGCGTCGTCCAGTTCCTGTGTCCCACAGCACCATTCGGTAGAGGACAAATTTATTTTAAGGAGATTGTTGCCGAATCAGTAAGCCTCAGAATTCTCTCTTTTTCGTTCCGCGGTCCTTTCTTATTGCTGTTCGATATTGCATTGCTGAACTGTTCCTGTCGCTGCCTGTGTTATTTTCGTTACTGTTGGTTCCTTTATTTTATTATAACAACCGTGTAATAGTTTTTCTGTTTGTTCATAGTCCCATATAAGAATACAGTAACCAAATCATTGTAATAGTCTTAAAATAAATTTCGTTCTGTAGATATGGAAAACAGTCCAAACACAGTTGATCCAAACATGGCAGCCTCTTCGGCTGGCCAAAATGTTCCAGCCTCTGGGCTTAATGTGGCAGCCTCTATGGCTGGCCAAAGTGTTATGGCAGCCCCACTGGCCGGCCAAAGTGTTATGGCAGCTTCTGCGGCTGCCCAAAGTGTTGTTGCCTCTGTGGCTAGACAACCTGTTGGACATGTGAGCCATGTCAATCCTGCTACGGAAAAACCTGAAAAATTCAGTGGTCAGAATTTCAAACGGTGGCAACAAAAAATAATTTTCTACTTGACCATGTTGAACCTTGCTAGGTTCCTAAAGGAAGATGCTCATGTACCCAAAGAGGGTAAGAATGATATTCAAGTGATAAGTGCCATCGATGCTTGGAAACATTCTGAATTCCTATGTAGGAATTATGTGCTGAATGGGCTGAGTGATTCCTTGTACAGTGTGTACGCCGGAATGAAAACAGCAAAAGGGCTTTAGGAATCTTTAGATCGAAAATATAAAACTGAGGATGCCGGTACTAAGAAATTTTTCGTAGGCCGTTTCCTAGATTTTAAGATGGTTGATTCCAAAACTGTGTTAAGTCAAGTACAAGAATTGCAGATTATTCTAGCAGAAATTCATGCTGAGGGGATGGTTTTAAGTGAAACCTTCCAAGTATCCTCGATAATTGAAAAACTACCACCTGGTTGGAAATATTTCAAGAATTATCTAAAGCATAAGCGAAAAGAAATGAGCATTGAAGACTTAGTTCTTAAGCTTAGAATTGAGGAAGATAACCGAGTATCTGACAAGAGAGGATAACTCATGAGGCCAAAGCAAATGTTGTTGAACAAGACCATAAGAACAATAACCCTAAGAACAAAGGGTCAAAGATTAGCCCTAAAGGAGGAGTTTCCAAGAAATCCAAATTTCAAGGAAGATGCTTTAATTGTGACAAAATGGGTCACAAGTCTTCTGAGTGCAGACTGCCGAAGAAGAAAAAGAATCAAAAGGCTAATGTGATGGAAAACATGACTCAAGATGTTTTAGACATTAACCTTTCAGCTGTGGTTTCTGAGGTGAATCTGGTGGGTTCTAACCCAAGAGAGTGGTGGATTGACACTGGTGCCACTCGACATGTGTCCTCGGACAAGAGCATGTTTTCTTCATTTAAGCCTACTGGTAATGTGGAAAAATATACTTATGAAATTCAGCAACATCTGAGATTGAAGGTCAAGGCAAGGTGATTCTGAAGATGACCTATGGGAAAGAGTTGACTTTGAACAACGTTCTGTATGTACCAGAAATACGGAAGAATCTTGTGTCTGGATCACTTCTGAACAAGCACGGATTCCAGATGGTGTTCGAGTCTGATAAAGTAGTTTTGACTAAAAATGGGATGTATGTAGGAAAATGGTATGTAACTGATAGGCTCTTTAAGCTCAATGTAACCAAGAATATCAATAGAGCTAGTTCTTCTGCTTATATCGTTGAGTACTCTAATCTATGGCATGGTAGATTAGGACATGTTAATTTAAATTCATTGCGGAATTTAATTAACATGAATCACATTCCCAATTTTAAAATTGATAACAAATATAAGTGTGATACTTGTGTTGAGGCAAAACTAACTAGATCATCTTTTCATAGTATTGAAAGAAACTCTGAACCACTTGATCTAATACATACCGATGTATGTGATTTTAATTCAATACAATCAAGAGGTGGTAATAAATATTTTATTACCTTTATTGATGATTGCACGAGATTTTGCTATATGTATTTGATGAAAAGCAATGACGAAGCTATATAGAAATTTGTTCTCTATAAGAATGAAGTTGAGAACCAAATGAATAAAAGAATTAAGGAGTTAAGAAGTGATCATGGTGGTGAGTATGTTTTTCCTTTTGAATCACTTTGTGAACAAAATGGAATCATACATCAAACCACAGCTCCTTATTCACCTCAATCCAATGAGATTGCAGAATGGAAGAATCGTACCTTGAAAGAGATGATGAACGCTATGTTAATCAGCTCTGGCTTGCCTCAGAATATGTGGGGAGAAGCTGTTTTATCAGCTAATTACCTTTTAAATAAGGTACCACAGAAAGAAGCATGGAAAACTCCTTATGAAATGTGGAAAGAAATAGTACCTTCCTATAAATTTATACGAGTGTGGGGGTGTCTTGCCAAAGTAGTCATTCCTCCACCTAAGAAGGTGAAGATAAGACCAAAAACTGTTGATTGTGTTTTCATAGGATATGCACATAACAGGAATGCTTATCGATTTCTTGTGCATGAGTCAAATATACCAGATATTCATAAAAATACGATAATGGAGTCGAGGAATGAATCCTTTTTCGAATACATTTTACCTTGTAAAACTAATTCGAATTCAAATGTGCACAAACGGGCACATGAGACTATTATTGAAGATAGTCAGGACCAAGAACACATGAATGTTCCAGAGGATCAACAAGATGTTGAACTTGAACCAAGACGTAGCAAAAAAGCTAGAACGGAAAAATCTTTTGGTCTATATTTTCTGACGTTTTTGCTAGAAAATGATCCTCAAAGCTATAACGAAGCTGTAAGGTCAGCTGATGGTACTTTGTGGAAAGATGCCATCAATAGTGAAATTGAATCCATCTTACAAAATCACACCTGGGAGTTAGTTGATCTTCCTCTAGGGTGTAAACCTTTAGGGTCCAAATGGATTTTCAAAAGGAAAATGAAGGCAGATGGATCAATTGATAAGTACAAAGCAAGACTTGTAATTAAAGGTTACAGACAACGTGAAGGTCTTGATTACTTTGACACTGACTCTCCTGTAATGAGGATAAATTCCATAAGGACGATAGTAGCGATTGCAGCTTTGCGCAATCTTGAGGTAGATAAGATGGATGTGATGTTGGACAATTATGACCCATAGCATCACTATTTGTACAGAACATTATGTTGTTGTACAAATTAACTATGTGACAAAGGAAATTGATCTTTTATCATTTGTAATTGGATTACCGGGATATATAAATGATAAAAGTCCATATGATTAGTTCCGGATTAATAAGATATAAGATAGTATTAATCCACTAAGGTTTAATCATTACAATGTCCCTAGTCGTAGTATTATCGAGATTGGACATCGATAATGTGGAATAGACTAGTATTGCACTTGTGCGCGTTGTGGGAGTATAACGATATAGTTCTCATATATTTAAGTATTGGATACTTATGCAAGTGTAATAGGAGGTTGTGTTTACCGATGGTACGGAAATAGCTTCGCTCTGGATAGACCCCTCGGAATTCCATTTGTAGTATGACTATGTGTCTATGGAAGTCCGAATCAGGGTAGGTGTATTTGGTCTTTGTTGGACAATTATGACCCATAGCGTCACTATTTGTAAAAGACATTTTGTTTTGTACAAATTAATTATGTAGCAAAGGAAATTGCCTTTTATCATTTCGTAATTAGATTACTTAAATGTGTGAATGATGAAAGTCCTTATGATTAGTTACGGATTGAGATGATATGAGACAGTATCAATCCATGACGGTTTAATCATTAAATATCCCTAGTCGTAGTATTATCGAGACTGGACATCGATAATGCAGAATAGACTAGTATCGCACTTGTGCGTGTTATGGAAGCTTAACAGCATAGTTCTCATATATTTAAGTATTGGATACTTATGCAAGTGTGGTAGGAGGTTGTGTTTTACCGATGGTACGAAAAACAGCTTCGCTCTGGATAGACCCCTCAGAATCCTATTGGTAGTATGACTATGTGTCTATGGGAGTCCGCATCAGGGTATATGTATTTGGTCTTAACCTAAGACTTGCATCGTTAGTACTTGCGTCAATCAATACACTTTGGTTTTGGTTGTCCAGGACTTTAACAGGTTCTGTGTACACCTCTTCTGGGTTTATTGAGAATAGTGTATTGGGTGTGATGTCAAGACAGAAGTATCACTTCAGTCATATGGAGATGATGGTCACGCAGGGATACAAAACTGGTTCTCTAAAGGGTTGCAACCATCGGGATAATATGACTAGGTCATGATTATCCGATTATAAAGAGACTAGTTGCTAGTGATCCGATATATGCTTCGTACGGGGCAGACACTATTCCAGCCCCAGGCCTTGCATGTGACATCCGATACTGGATCGAGATACATAATACTACGTATACTACGCCTGACATATATTATATATTCCATTAAGAATATTTCTGGAGAATTGGGTAGGCACGGTGCTTTGCTAGAAGCCAACCATGTCTCGTAAATCGGTATGAACGTAGTACAAGGTACGTACATGTTCGGATAGTCTGATGACATGATTTACTACCAACATATCCAGGGATCTCTTGGGTCGCTTCCTGAAGATTCACCGATGATGTATGATTCGAACTTTATTAATCTGGGATTAATAGCGGAGAGACTTTATATGGGATAAAGTGCAATTTGAAGATAGAGAACGATTAATTTGGAATTAATCGATAAAATAATATATTCGATATATTAAACGAAATTAGATTTCGACGCGGAATTAAAATTAGATTTTAATTCGGAAAAACGGATTAATTTAGAATTAATTCGCTAGCGACGTGAATAGTAATTTTGCTTGGCATTATTATTTAATTAAATTTGATTTAATTACGTCGAAACGGAAAAATTTGTTAATTCGGAATTAGCGAACCCGAGCCCAGGAGTGTTTGCGGGCCCACTCAGATTTCGAATCAAGTGGGGCCCACAAGTCCCATCATTAGTCACATCACTTGTCACTTTGTGTGATGGGTTTTGGTGAGAATGATTTTAACTTGTTTTACACTCCAAGTTAAAGTGACATGATTGACTTATTACCAAAATTTTGGTAAACCTTTAATTTGGTTTTTGAAATCAAATAAACAAAAAGGAAATAAAGTCAACACTCTCCTCACTTCTCTCTCATTCACGCACATCACACTAAATTGTACTCTCTCCATTTTTTTCTTTCACTTGGCCGAAACTTCAAGGTAGAAGGAGGTGATTTTTGTTGCAAAAATTACCAAGAGCTAGCACTCAAAAGGATCATCACAAGGTGATAGGGTAATGAGGCAGTTTGGATCCGAAAATTCCTAATTGGATTAGGAGTAGTTCCGTTAGCAGCTGAGCCCGTTCTGTTGTATTGTGACAATAACAGGGCTATAGCGCAGGCTAAGGACCCGCGGTCTCATCAACGATCCAAGCATGTTCTTCGACGTTTCCATCTGATTCGTGAGATCATACATCGTGGTGATGTGAAGGTCGAGAAGGTCGCATCAGAGGACAACATTGCAGATCCGCTGACGAAAGCTATTCCTCAGAAAAAATTTGAGCGACATGTACATAGTTCAGGTGTTAGATGCTTGAGTGACTGGCTATAGGCCAAGTGGGAGATTGTTGGACAATTATGACCAATAACGTCACTATTTGTAAAAGACATTTTGTTTTTGTACAAATTAATTATGCAGCAAAAGAAATTGCCTTTTATCATTTCGTAATTAGATTACTTAAATGTGTGAATGATGAAAGTCCTTATGATTAGTTCCGGATTGAGATGATATGAGACAACATCAACCCATGAAGATTTATTCATTAAAACACCCATAGTCGGAGTATTATCGAGATTGGACATCGATAATGCGGAATAGACTAGTATTGCACTTGTGCGCATTGTGGGAGCATAACGACATAGTTCTCATATATTTGGGTATTGGATACTCATGCAAGTGTAATAGGTAGTTGTGTTTACCGATGGTACGGAAACAGCTTCGCTCTTGATAGACCCCTCGGAATTCCATTGGTAGTATGACTATGTGTCTATGGAAGTCCGAATCAGGGTATGTGTATTTGGTCTTAACCTGAGACTTGCATCGCTAATACTTGCGACAATCAATATACTTTGGTTTTGGTCATCCATGGCTTTAGTGTATGCCTCTTCTGGGAATATTTAGAATTGTAGTGTATTGGGTGTGATGTCAAGATGGAAGTGTCACTCCAGTCATATAGAGATGATGGTCACGTAGGATACGAAACTAGTACTCTTATATGCTGCAGCTATCGGGATAATATGACTAGGTCATGTTTATCCGATTATAGAGACTAGTTACCAGAGATCTGATATGTGCTTCGTACGGGGCAGACACAATTCCAGCCCCAGACCTAGCACGTGACATCCGATACTGGATCGCAATACGCAATACTTTGTATACTACGCGTGATATAGATTACATATTCCTTTAAGAATATTTCTGGAGAATTAGGTAGGCACGGTGCTTTTCTAGAAGCCAACCATGTCTTGTAAATCGGTAAAAATGTAGTACTAGGTACGTACATGTTCGGATACTCCGACGACCGGATTTACTGTCAACATATCCAGGGATCTCATGGGTCGCTTCCCGAAGATTCACTGATGATGTATGACTCGAACATTATCGAGCTGGGATTAATTAGTAGAGAGAGAAAATTAATCTAGGATTAATTACGGAGAATTTTATCTGGGATAAAATTCATATTAAAGAGAGAGAACGATTAATTTGGAATTAATCGATAAAATAATATATTCGATATATTATACGAAATTAGATTTCGACGCGGAATTAAAATTGGATTTTAATTCGGGCGAACGAGTTAATTTAGAATTATTTTGCTAGCGACGTGAATAGTAATTTTGCTAGGCATAATTATTTAATTAAATTTGATTTAATTACGCAACGAAAAATTCGTTAATTCGGAATTAGGGAACCCAAGCCCGGGAGTGTTTGCGGGCCCACTCGGACTTCGAATCAAGTGGGCCCACAAGTCACATCACGCGTCACATCATTAGTCATTCTTGTGATGTAAGTCACATCAACTTTGAGTGAAGTGATGCATGTCACTTTTGTGATTGATGGAAGTAGTTGAAGACTTTAAAGTCTTCTACCAAATTTTGAATTTGGTAATTGGTATTATTTTTTTAAAACAAATACACAACAACATCTTCATCTTCTCTCTCTCTCTCCCTCACGGCTTGGAAGCCTTTCTCTCCTTCTCCATTTTCTGCAAATGCCGAGAGTTACACAAGGGAAATAGAAAGATTTGTGGAAAATTTTTCTATGATGCTAGCACATCCAAGGGGTCTTACAAAGGTGATAGGGAAACCCATTCATGAGCATGGAATCACACTTAAAGCTTGGAGCTTGAAGGACCACCATGGAGGACCTTGACCGAACACACATGGAGCACAAAGAATGACCTTGGCCGAGAGCTTCAAGGAGGATTTTTGTGTTATTCGCATCGCAAATCCGATCAAAGTGAGTATTTCCGCAACTTTACTTTGTTGTATTTGCACATTTCATCGCTTAATTTGATCTTGGTTTGACCTAGAAAACCCAACAATGGTATCAGAGCCTTGATTAAGCATGAAATTTGATTTAGGGTAAAATTTGGGTAAAATTGATTTGAGCATTATTTGATAAAATTGATTGATTGAGTTTGCTTGAATGATGATAACTTGGAGTTATATGTGATCAATTTGATGAAAATTGAATTGGATCAAATTTTCCCTAATTTTTTGGCCTGGCCGAAAGTTAAGTGTGCCCTAAAGTCATGGTGATTTTTGTTTTTTGATCATTGGATGAGTTGAAAGACATGAGATAAATTGATTTGTGATTTAATTTGATTGAAATCAAAATTAATTAAGAAAACCCTAAATTGCCGTGAGCTTATAGCATGAAATGGGATTGATTTTGCTTCAATTATGTTGGACATGAATTGATAATTAGAAAGCATGATTAATTATGTAAATTGGTATTTTGGAAATGTTAATTTGAATAATTAATTATGGCTAATACACTTTAGTTAATTAAATTGTATTTGGGCTTTTTGGGCTTGGTTGGGCCAAGTTTGGTTTAGGTTAATTGGTTGGATCTAATTGGGCCCAAAACCATATCCATAAAGTCCAAATATAATATAATGGACCTTTAAAATTTTAATTGGGCCTAAATTGACTTTTGGCAAAAGGGTGATTCATTATTGGGCTTTGGTTGCCAAAGTCCATGCCTTATAAATTAATTGAAAGCCCATTGGACTTTAATTAAATTGACATTGGATGTTAATTGGACTTTGAGACCCGTAAAGATTAGATTTAGAATCTAAGTCACACAGGCTCATTAATAAAGTGTAATTATTTAATTTGGAATTAAATAAAGAATTAGTATTGAATACAAATTAAATTGGATTTAATATTATAGTTTAATATAATTCAAGAATTCGTACTTTGAGTACTTATTCTTAAAACGAGTTGGACTCGCGCAAATCAAATCGTTGTTTGAACATTGGATGGTCATTAATTTCAGATAAATTAATTGGATTAGATTGACTGATAACATGTTTTGTGTGAATACATGGATGTGATGTATGAATAATGTATATCAGATGGATATTAGATGGGTGAGGACAATTTTGGAAATTGTTGTAATAAATTTAGAATTTATTAAATTGGACCTGCGTGTCCAGCCTATTACCTCTCGACTCTTTGTATTTATCTTCTCACCTATTCCCCTCAATGTAAATGAGGTTTCTTTAGTGTTATGTAATTGGGTAGAAGTAAGATTTGTGTTAGCGGGAGAGAGGAAATGGAGAGATTTGTTCTAGGAACAAGTTGTTTTAAATATCCATCCACATATCATTATTAATTTATTTATCACGCCTTATTATGCTTTTAGAATGCATGTTTAAGGGTGTATGATGAGACCTAACCAAAGATAATTAATTGGTTGCCAATTACGCAAATAACCCTCAATAAATATTAAGCGTTTTTCCTTCCATTGAATGATTCATTCTCAAGATCCAAGATTGGCACTGGTTTGTTAACCAAAGTCAAGACCTTTGTCCATCGCGGATGTGTTTGAATCATGAAGGCTTTGTTCCATATCGCATGTCTTGTCTAAGTTGTGATTTGTTGGCCAAAGTCAAGATCACTTCTTGTCCATCGACATCGATTACGAAGCTTTCCAAGGTCAATAGGTCCCACTTAACATGAATCATTAAGTTTGTTGTGCCAAAGCCAAGGCTTAATAGATTCAGAGGAAAAATGTTAGGGAATATATTGGCATATATTAGATATATGTTTCAGATTTGGATGTCCACCTACTGGATCTAGGAATTGGATGAGATCCAATTGATCTTAGAGATCTACCTAGTTAAATATCATACAGCTTGTTGGCCAAAGTCAAGGTTGTGAGTTATTTAACGGGATCCTAGCCCACTAGGAAACAAGGTTTCCCGAGTACTCAACAGAGGGTTAGAGGCTCGCCGAAAAATAGTGGGAGGCAAGTATTAAATTTGTAATTTCGTTTAGATACTTGCCAATACGCGCTCATTTCATTTTTCGTCATTAATTTAAATATATTAGTTGGACTAATATTTAATCATTGTTTTAATTAAATTGTTGGACTATATTCAAACTACTTCAATTTATAATTGATTATATAATTGTATTATAGTAATCAATATATTTGAATTTTACCAATCAAATTATAGTTGATTATATAGTTAGACGATAGTAATCATTATAATCAATAGTACCTGAAATCGTTGATTGGATAGTTGGACTATAGAAATCAAGATAACTGAAAGATTAACGTTTAAAACATAATCCTATGCGAAAATATCTTTAAACGACTTTAATTTTCAGATTGGGAATAAAACCTCAGGATAGTCTTGGGAACTGAGAAGTTATTCTATTTGATAGAACAACCTCTTGGGCCTAAGCCCGGAGTTGAGCAAATAGTAGAACATGATCTTTGGAAGATTCATGTGATGATAACTTTAGTGCTCAATCCTTTATGCTTACCGCAATGACTCTTTAATTCCGTCGTCAGAATTAAGGATTAGATCCTTATACTATGATGTTGAAATTAAAGATCTTCATAGATATATTCTTAGATATTAGAAGTACAAATTGCAAAAGAATCTATTTTGCTCATATATGTCAGAGGGTACATCTATCGAGCACTAGGTGTCGCAGATGATTGCTGATATCGATCAGCTAGGTTAGCTGGGCATTACCTACGTGGCCGACACTACCAAAGATTTGATCTTATAGTCTCTACTCGAAAGCTGGGGCAGGTTCATTATGAACCAAGAGTAAACTCTTGGAGAGTTAATGGCTATGCTAAAGGAGGTAGAGCCAGAGCTTCTAAAAGGGGCAAAGGTAAAATCATCACAGTCTTTTGGGAAGACAAAGAACATATCCCAAGATGTCTGCCTAAACTGTGGCAAACAGGGTCACTGAAGCGTGACTGCCGTATGGATAAGGCAGACATGAAGGAAGAGAAGACGGGCAAGGCTCCGACTTCAAGAAAGTTTTTCATAAATATGTTCACTATTAGTTTCAAAATTGGATATTTGATACTAGATGTGGTACATAAATATGTATTGATGTGCAGAATCTGCTGATTAGCAGGATACTGACTTCAGTTGAGATTGATCTTCGAATCGGAAACGGGACGAGAGTCACTATTTTATCCATAGAAACCTAAGTTTAGGAACTACACTTTGGGTATGTACTTAAATTAGGAAACTGTTATAATGTACCTAGTTTGACTAGAAACATTATCTCTATATCAGAGTATAATTAGTTGCAGATATACCTTTATATTCTAGAACACTAAAGTGTTTTATTTTATAAAGATGAAATTGAGATAAACACATTAGATATGAATAACAGTATTTATATTTATAATATAAATGAATCTCGAACGTATAACATGACAAACAAATAGCTCAAACTAAATAAATCAGTTGAGACTTATTTGTGGCATTGTTGTCTGGGACACATTTAGCAAGACTCATATATCCACACTTTCGAATAGTGGGTACTAGGACATATTTGATTTTATTCAAATAATGTCTACGAATCTAGTTTATTAGGCAAAGCGCCTAAAACACCTTTTACTTGGTAAAAGTACAAGTGCCATCAATCTGTTAGCCCTCGTTCATAGTGACGTAAGTGGGCCCATGTCTAGCTAGGCTAAAGGTGGATATGAATGCTTCGTAACCTTTATGGATGTGGCATCGCGTTATGGTTATGTGTTTCTTTTGAAACACGAATCTGAAACTTTTGATAGAATCAAAGAGTTTCGACACGAAGTAGACAGATAGATCGGCTAAAGTATTAAACCATCATGGTTAAACCATGGTGGAAAATACTTAAGTAATAAATTTCTCAATTATTTAAAAGAGTATAGTATTCTTTCACAGTGGACTCCTCCATGAACACCTCAGTTTGACGGTATGTCCGAACTGAGAAACCGAACCTTGTTTGACATAGTAAGGTTAATTATGAGTCGCTTTGAGCTACCATTTTCCTTCTAGGGATACGCATTAAACAGTGCAAAACTTATTTTGAATAAGGTTCCATGAAAATCTATTTGACAGACTTCATATTAGATATGAACAGGAAAGAAACCGGGTTTTCTCATTCCTGAAGATTTGGGAATGCTAGGTGATCGGTGCTTACACAGGCTTATAACGCAAGCGCACATATCGTTCAAGTAGTATAAAAAGTATCGATCCCACGAGGACTTAATACCTAAGCTATTAATTTTATGAGGTCAATTGATTACTAGTATCTAACAGGTTGTTTGATTGATTTGAAATGGTGACGATTCTAAATTTAAAAACAAGTAAATAAAATTGTTCGAAAGTAGATTTTAAGAAAATTCAATATTAAAAACTATCGAGGGTTGTGATTTCTTCAAATATCATTTTAAAGATGAAGTGGTTATTTTATAGTTGGGTAATATATTGATTTATTAACCTGGAACACTAAATTATGCGAAAGCCTCTGTCGATGGTCAGACGCAAATACCCAGTTTAACCCAATTGAACCATATGTATATGTCAACCAAATTATCTAGATTCATTAAGATTAAGTTCCAATTATGGTTACCCCCGCCCGACAGGTATATGTCTATCATGTAAGGAAATCTATTAACGGGTTATCTATCCTCAAGGAAGATCGTGGGCTATTGAGTCTAAGGTCTTAAACGTAAAATCCCTATGTCTAGTTCATTTTAAGTTTACCTAGTCAATTTTATTAATTGCCAGTTAATAAAAAGCATTAAGATTAAGACTCAATAAATAAATCTTTATATTACCCAAACTATAATCTAACCCCTTATAAACCGGTGACATTAAAAGTCATCACAACCCCAGATAACTAATTTAGTTACAACAAATAACTAGGGCTAGTAAAAACTTGAAAATAAAAGACATAAAATAAAAATGCTGAAAAGTAAAAGCTGAAAAGTAAATTGCAATAAAATAAAATGCTAAGGTAAAATGATCAACTTTTACTACTACTAATTTAGATATCTCCCATAATATAATATATAAACTTGTGATTATTTTACCAACCAGCCATATAGGCGGTAACCTGATTAAGTCAAATTAAGCTCAACCAGCCATAAAGGCGGAACCAAAATAAACCTGCCATATAGGCGGTAAGAAAATTTCATTACCAACCGACCAATCTGGCGGTATCCTTGATTAGTCAGGTTTAAACCAGATTAAAATGAATTACCAACCGACCAATCTGGCGATATCCTTTTTAAGTCAATATTTTAAATAATGAATATATAATATTTAAGGGAGATTAATCTAAATAGCAATAGTAAAAGAATTACCTTTCACCATAGCAGGGGGAAGTTACCTCATCATGGTGAATAGTAAAAACTGGAAAAAGTAAGAAAGTAAATTACTATTATTACAGAACGTAATTAAAATTAATTACAAAACTAAAAATTAAAAGAAACTAGATAGAAAACTCCCTATTTACATCAGAGAATTCAAAGAGAATGGTACATCTGAAACTGAAACATCGAACTGAATTTATAGGCCTCGATAAGCTCTGGGTGTCGCGATGCCAGCCTATTTTGGTCATGGCATGCTGAGGTGATGACACGTGGCGATTTTGGATAAGGTGATAAGGTGACACGTGGCAAGGTGGTTGGAGCTCAATTATTGTGACATGTGGCGGATTCTGATTGGTCGGCTCAGATTCTTATCCGCCACGTGTCAGATACGGATAAGTGAGTCAATGATTGATACTGACGTGGCGACACGTGGCAAAGTGACTGTCAGCACCATAGAGTTGTGACACGTGGCACGCTGTGATTGGTTGCTGATGACGCGGCAGTTTGACTCTGTCAACTGGTGATGTGGACGATGACATGGCTGACAGGTGGAGTGACACGTGGCAACACGTGGCGATGGCGACTGTCGGCACCTTTGGATGATGACACGTGGCACGATACATGTTAGCAGATCGGCTGTGATGGTGACACGTGGCACGACGCACGTTAGTAAAGTCAAACTTTTCTCAGATTATGACACGTGGACCCGGCGTACGTTAGCACTTTTCGGCACACGTTAGGCGTCGCGACACGGAAAATTACAAA
Organism: Zanthoxylum bungeanum; assembly: GCA_019454045.1. NCBI lineage: Eukaryota > Viridiplantae > Streptophyta > Magnoliopsida > Sapindales > Rutaceae > Zanthoxylum > Zanthoxylum bungeanum. Next base: position 25,500 of record SKCR01002567.1, read on the forward strand.
AATGCCATTTTCGTCCAATTTTCACTGTTTTGGCCCAAATCACCTCCAGAGTGTTCTGAAACTTTATTTATCTACAAAATAACACAAAACACATCAAAATATTCACAAAAGTCAAGAAACTATACAAATTATTAGGTTAAATGAGTGGAAAATAGTGATATAATTACCACTCATCACTAGGGATATGTTTGGATGATACCAAACAAAACCCCAAATCGGATAAGGCCTAAATTGTAGGTTATCCTAGGGATACCAAAGTATAGTACTTATACAACTCACAAGAGAATAATGTAATTGTTGCTTGCCATGCGGTTTTCCTAAGAGGAATACCTACTTGCATTGGTAAGTGGGAGGAAAGTAAAACTCGATGAAAATCAGAGTAATACTGTTCCAGACAGTGATTCCTTAATGGAACATAAACAGTTCATCAAGGATGAAACTGTACCAATAATCTTCGAATACACAAGAACTGCGTAAGTCGGAGAGAGTCAGAAAACAACCTGGGAGGTATGGGTTTCTGATCTCACCTCATAAAGATGTCAATCTTATTGAGGAGGACAAACTGACTACGTATGAGGAAGTGATACAAGGTATCGACTCCCTATTATGGAAAAAGTGCCATGATGTATGAAATGGATTACATGCATACCAACCAAGTTAGACACTGGTTGATGTACCGGAAGGCATTGTGCCTAATGGTACAATATGAGTCTTCAAGGAAGACATACATGGATGGCAACATACAACGTACAAAGCTAGGCTTGTAGCGAAAAGGTATCGTTATCAACATTGTGTCGATTACGACGAAACCTTTTATTCGTTGCCATGGTTAAATCCATTTGGATAATGCTTGCTAATGCTGCATGTTTCATTTATGAAATATGGCAGCAGAATGTCAAAATCACTTTCCTTAAACGGAAACTTTTTGTAGGATGTTTACAACATCCTGACGGTTTTGTCGTACCAAAACAAGCAAACAAGTTTTGAAAGTTAATTCGATCCATTTATGGATTGAAGCAATCATTGCGTTATTGGAATTATTATTTTGATGTAATCATGATTTAATTCAAAACGAAAATGATTCTTGTGTATATAAGGAGGTAAGTGGGAGCGCACAGAAAGTGATTGTCTTAAATAATGATGATATATCATTTCTTGGAAATGATATTCCCATAATACAATCGGTGAAAGCTTGGCTTTCATGAAAATTCTTCATATAATACTTGGGAGAGACAACCTTTATTGCAGGAATAAAGATCTACTGGGATAGATCTAAAAGTTGTTGGCACTCTCCGAGAACTCGTACATTGAAAAATATGTACGCGACCTGGTGTCTCATATGCTTTGAGCATATGGAGTCACAATCAGGCCAATCCAAGTGATAGTCACTGGATTGATGTTAAGAACATCGTTAAGTATCTTAGAAGAACTAAGGATGCTTTCTTATACTATGGAGAAGAAGAACTTGAAGTGACTGGGTTCACTGCTGCAAGTTTCCAAACCGACATAAATGACTATAAGTCGTAATAAGGATACTATATAGTTTGAATAACGGAACAGTGAGCTGGAAATCTTCTAAGCAAGATACTGTTGCCGAATAAATAACAAAAGCAAAATATTGCTGCAGCTGAGGCAACAATAGAAGCACTTTGGATCTAAATAATCCTAATTGGATTAGGAGTAATTCTGTTACCAGCTGAGCTAGGCTACACCACAGGCTAAATAATTAATGGTCTCATCAACGATCCAAGTATATGCTTCAACTATTTCATCTGATTCATCGGATCATACATCGTGGCGATGTGATGATCGTATAAATCGCATCAGATGATAACATTGTAAATCCGCTGACGAAAGCAGTTTCTCAGTAGAAGTTTGAGCGAACCGTACATAGTTCAAGTGTAGGACACTTGAGTGATTGGCTATAGGCCAA
>SKCR01002568.1:0-26696 GCA_019454045.1 Zanthoxylum bungeanum
TTCTTCTTGCATATAAAGTTTATCACCAAAATTATTTTTTGCTAATTATTTACTTGCAGTTAATTTCAGAATAATCACTCATTTCTCAACAAATAGTTTAGTTTAAATTAAGTAGTATAATCTTGGTATTAATAGGGGAAATAATATGTCAATATTGGTACGATATCCGAGTAATAGTCACTATATTACGGAGCGATATATGCATTTGCGTGCAGTAGTAAAATTACGATCAAGTTTTTGGCGTCATTGTCGATTACTTATTTTAATTTTTGTTACTAATATAAGGACAACACTCTACTTGTTTATCTAAACACCCATACCATTTTCTCATTTTATTTTTCTTTGATTTCTGACATCAGGAATGACCAACTACCTGAACGATGGGAAGTAGCAGTGCCAATCTCAATTCGGAACAGGATAATAGCAATCATTGATGGACCTATATCTTGTATTATCCCACCACCATTTCAGGCCAACGCGTGCAACATCAAGACATGTTTTTAAATGATACAACAATCAGTGCATTTTGGAGGTGGCCTGAATGATGACCTTAATGCCCACATATGTAACTTTTTAGAGATCTGCAGCACTTTGAACTTCAACAAAATAGCAGAAGAAGCAGTTCGCTTGTGAGTGTTTCCATATTCATTCAAAGACATAGCGAAGGGATGGCTCAAGTCATTGCCAGCATGATCTATCATGACATGGGTAGACTTCACCACCAAGTTCCTTGCCATATACTTTCCTTCCGCCAGAACATCAAAGCTGCTTAATGACATCACGTCATTTATGTAAAAAGATTCAAAGTCCGTATATGAGGCGTGTGAGATATATAAAGACCCGCTGCGCAAGTGCCCACATCACGATATTGTAAAATGGCTTCAAGCTCATACCTTCTACAATGGGCTTAATGAAATGATGAAGACTAGAGGTGCGCTATTGGACAAAGATGAAAATGTTGCATGTGATCTATTGGAAGAGATGGCTAACAATAACTCTCTATGACCAACTGAAAGGAGTATTCAGTAGCTAGTGGCGGAAGTCCATGGGATATAGCTAAACACAGTTGTGAATTCCAAGCTAAACCAAATATGAAAATGTTTAGAGATCCTAAATAAGCAAGCTGGGAACAATTCTGGAGTTACAAGTGCCGAATTTGGGGGAGTACTGAATGGAGAGCCCTACGCCCCACATGGTGAATCTGTTAAGTATGTGAACAACTACAATAGACAATGCCATAACCGTACTCCAATAGCAACAACCTTGGGTGGCATAACAGTCAAGAGTATGAGGAGAAACCAGATTTGAAGTATCTACTAGTAAACATGCTCAAGAAGTAAGAAACCAAGTATGATGCCATATTTTCAGAGCCAAACAGCAACCATAAGAGCATTGGAGACCCAAATTGGACAGCTTACGATTAATCAAAGTCATAGGCCACATTGAGCTTGCCCAAGTAACATAGACGACAACTCGAGAAGGGCAGGGAAAGAATTCTGCAATGTCATCTCAGTCATCCATAAGGAAGTAGAGGATGAAAGCATTACGCAAATGTCGAATGAAGAGCTTGATATGGAAATTTGTGAATGCATATTCCTTTGATGATTCACTGAGCTTGAGTCATAAACCACAACCTCCACTGCAAGAATCCAGGGTGAATGGGATAAAGAGAGCGACAACTTAACTTATGAATAACACCGTCAAAAGGAAAAAGGCTTACAAAGGTGTGCAGTGTCATATTGAAAAGACTGACGGCAACTAAATGTAAGGATCCTGGCATGTTCACCATAGATTGTACCATTGCAGATTGCGAGTCAATAGTATTATGCGACTTAGGGTCAGAAATTAATCTAATGTCGCTACCTATGGTGAAGAGGTTGGGGTTTCATGAGCTAAAGTCTACTTCCATGACCTTATAATTTGCTGACATAACTGTCAAGATACCCAAAGGTAAGATATAGGATATGATGGTACAAGTGGGCCATTTTAAGCTTCCAATAGATTTCATAGTTCTGGATATGGAGTAAGATGTTAACATACCCTGCATTTTGAAACAATTTCCGGCAATTGTTCCAACACCCAAAATACACCCAATACATTTATATGAAATCAATTTCATCAACATAAACCCAGATTTTCTAGATCTGATCCAGAAACCAAAAATGTCAATTTTCATGCTTTAATCCAACTTTTTCAACATTAATCAAATTAATCTTCACACCAAGCAAAGTCACCACAAATGAACCACCCAATAAAAATTATAGTCATTACAAGAGTGGTTATAACACTCTAGAATGTCAACTTATCATCAAATGATAAAATTGAAACAATATTTCAATAATATTATTTAAAACAACTTCACACATGCAATAGGCTTCCAATTCCATTCTCCAAAACAAAAAGCCCCAAATTTATAGAAAAGAATAAACCCTAGATCTCACTAGATCATCAAGAAACAAGAAACAAATTTTCTAAGCTTGGGGATTTGTAGAATTACCTTTAATCCTCTAATTCCTTAAGCCTTTTTCTTGATTTTCTTCTTTTCCCTTACTTGAATCATCAAGAAATTTGAGAGCTTTTTGGAGGGTGAGTTATTCGGCCATAGCTTCCTCTACATGAAGAAAATAAAATTTTCCAAATAAAAAGAAGCTTAACCGACTTTCAAGGGGGCATTTTGGTCATTCTTTTACAATTTAATTCAATTAAATATAATAATCTTTAATTTGACAAATCAAATTTGCACACTTAAATTTTAATAAAATCACGCCATTTGTAACCAATAATAATCAAATATTTTTCATAACAATTATGGAAAAAGTATATTATTTAATTATTTCAATATTTAACATTTAAATATCTAAATAATTAATTAATATAATTAGTATTATATATGTATTTTTATTTACATTAAATAAGAAATACATATATTAATGGCATGTGTCAAAGTCTGATTTGACAATTAATTAATGTGTATCTAATTGAATTATGTATCAAATACAAATACACAATAATTATGATTGACCAAAATCCCTTAAAGCATGTGTTTTCGTTTAACCGTTTAAACGATTCGAATTAACTCATTTAATTCGATGAAGTATTATGAATAATCTGTATTATTCATAACTCGTTGCTCAAGTGCTCAACGAGTACAAGTCATATTGTGGTACTCTCTAAGTTTAGGTTTATCCGTCACGAAATACAATTTCGTGTCCATAATTCACCCGCTCATGAATTATGACGACCACATATAATCTCGCTAAACTATGGAAGTCGAGGTCATTGCATACTTATAATCCCTCCGTCACAGGCTATCCATATTATACCTGGGATATAGATAAAAACGTCAAATTCTTTCGGTATAATATAGTCGACTTTTAAATTTACGATTACTAAATAACACTCGGAACTTGTTTCCGAAATTATACCACATCCATGGATTTACTAGATAGTAAACACGTGTAGGATACATATGCCCTGTACACAAGACTGGCGGATTCTATCTTGATACACATTGGATTTCATGAGCATAAGTCCACACCCAACGAACAGGCGAAGGTCTGATCTAAATAGATCGGTGACGTGACTCTCATCAAAGTTTGGAGGATAACTCATATATCCATTGTGGTATCTCAAATCGAAGGATCACTATGCTCACTCAACTCGAGAAGATTCCTATTGACGTTGGTGTACCAACTATTAGGAAATCTTCAGTGAGTCGTTCAGTGTTTATGGAATAAATACCTACATGTCTATACGAGTCTCCCGAGACTCATGGTTCATTAGGATAAACCATCGGACCAAGTCAAGATATACGACATGTACTGGTCTCAGCAGATTTTACTAACCGACCCGTGTTAGTAAATCTTGACCAGGAACTTTATTTAAGGATATATAACTTATAGTGACGCTTCCCAATGTCAATTACAAACTACGTTGTAACTGCACACTACGTTGTAAATCCTAGGGTCTTTGTCTAATATACATGTATCACTAAATCAAATTTAGTTTCAATCTAATCATAATTAGATATCTAATCGCAATTAGATCGAATATGTGTATAAAAGACAAGAGGTGCCACCATTAAATAAGTAATATTATGGAAAAAGGAATTGTTCGTATTTATGAATTGGATATAAATATGATCCGTATTGGCACTCTGAGTACCAACCCTAACAATTTCTCCCACTTGCTTTAGTGCCAATCCACGTTATCATATACACATCTCAATGTGTATCACATACTCATGACCCTCAAGAGCTTACCTAGCACTCAGGAGGTAGACAACAACAAGTAAGCCCGCTTTAACAAATTGAGTCTGTCCAACAAACCCAATTGTTTTCCTTAGCCAACATCATTCATATTTTGTAGAACCCATGTTCTACGTCGTTATGACTCAGATCCAATATCAATATTGTGTTATAGTTACTAAGTTGTCTATGTATTTAGAAATCAAATCCAAATATTATGAGACAACCGCAAGCATAATACTAATATCAAAAACTTCTAATATATGAGGTCACTATGCAAATTCATAAGTCAATACTTCATAAGTTACAACTAATTCCACTAATTCAATAGAATCAACTGTGACACTCTTACTGCATCTTGTCTGACTTTATATGACATATACAATCTAATGTCATAATTAGTCTCAAAACTAATCTGACACTAATGGTTGCAGATTATATTCTCCATGAATAAAAAACTTGTTCTTAATATCTAAAAGATCACAAAGAGCATGTTGTAAGATCCATCTTATGGTCTACAGCATATCAAAATAACTCATAATAATTACAATTAAATTGATATCTTTAATCGCACATTATATAGTATTCATTATGCAATCATCATATGATGCATCAGATTGACTAGATATTCTAATCAATTTCTCTTTCGACAAAGGAATCATCTTTTACGAAAGATAAATACTATATATAAGAGACACAATAACTGTCAAATAGTTATACTAACTGTCATATAAATAGTCTTGTTGTGTCCTTTATTAGATCATATCTAATGCACGAATAATGAGAGTATCTCACAAGTCTCTAGTTTTATATCATATATAAAACTTTATATCAAATATATTAGAGACTACTCCCACTGCTTTCACGGAGAAAAGAAGACTTAGGTCAACTTTTTACCTCACAAATATTTCATTATTACATTAATAATGATAATGTCGTTAGGGTATATAATAGTAGAAAGAAATTGGTACGCTCCCGCTGACCCTACTATCAAATATGTATTCTCTATGCTTTGATAAAATCAGACAATCTGACTGTATCAAAATTAGAGAACACAAATTTACGGAAAGCTTATCTGAGTCTACAATAGGCTCTATAAGCCAATATATCAAACTTTGATCTTAGCAGAATACAAACTCTATGGCAATTCTAGAACGAACTCTTAAAACAAAGAAACCACAATGGATTTCTGATTCGAAGAAAACATTCAGGAACGCCACTTTGCATTCTTTAGCCAAAATACATTGTTTAATATCAACATTAACCAACAGGTCCTTAATTGTTCAATTAGTGCGACTTGAGACAAGTTTTCTCAGAATCTACAATAGATTGCTAAGTATAACCTTTCTCACTGCATACTATAAAGGTCAAACCTTTATCAAGCTCACTTTACTTTTGCTGCGCAAATAATTTGCACATTTTATGAACGATTCATAGCGAAAGCTTAATCAAGTTCAAAACTTGATCGTAGTAAGCAATGAACAATCTTAGATCTATGGTTCAATGGTAATTTTCGAAATCGATATCAAATATCGCTCCCACTATAAGTTATAGAATAATTTTCTTCAATAAGAAAACAACAGAACCATTAAGTATCAAATACTTTGTAAATGATTCTGACATTCTATTAAACTTATACGGAAGATATCGTAAGGTCATTTCATCTAATTAATTATGTAGTTCCACTACAGTTTATCACTCTAACATTTGACTTCAATAAGTCAAGTCTTTTCTACAATCATTAATATCTTATGTTACTTTCCAAGTAATAAAATAATTTTTATTACTCGAGATTGTAGAAAATATATTCTATCAAATAGAATACAATATTCTATTAAATAGAATAAACGATAAACTTTTACTTCTACCTCTGAGGCGCAAGTACTTTCAATTATATAAAAGAAAGATTCAAATCTCAAACCTTTTAAGATTCAAATTTTCTACTTATACATATCATATACGTAACTGTAGAAACTAATGGAACCTTAATTAAAAGGGTGAATTAGTGTAACTGTAACCCCAAGAGTATTGAAAACTAATTCGGGAACACTCAATATCAAACGAATCAAATCATATAAGATTCTATTTCTTCCACTGGCCAATGCCATCACGATGGAATCGTAGAAGAATAATATTGTGTTAGAATCACATCTATTAAATAACTTTAGAACTAATTGCCATAAATTCACGTGTTAGATCATATCAAACATCCTCAAACAATTCAAAGACTCACGATGAATTTTAAAAATATAGTTTTCAACACTTCAAATAGAATATCTTTGAACCATTCAAAATATTCTATACGCATTTCATCAGAAACATATTGAAAGTTCTCGAACCATTCAAGACGTTCAATATATATATTCTATTAGAAACATGTAACCAAGTCATGATAATTCATTAACTAAGTTACGAAGTAAAGAAAACTATCAATGGCAATTTACAATTCATTAAACTACATACTTCCAAAGTATTAGTTTAATAAATATGTGGTCCAATGACGATCATTTGTTAAATGAGATTTAATCACATCCTGAATACAATATTCATTAAATGGATAAGGATATATGGTGTGATCTTGTATCAGACCATCCTTTTTCCATACGGAATAAGCATCTAATGCTTATGTGATAAAATCTCATAAAGCATTGTTCTAAGTTATTTAATTAACCGAATATATTTTTTAATGTTTATTTTCTTATCAATGACACTACTAGTCATATTAAAATATGTAACAACTGTTTATAAAGAACAAGTAACTATCCAATAGTCGCAAGTTCTGATATCAAATATCAAAACAATCATTAAACATTATTTTAAATAACTAGATGGGAGATCTGGTATCAATACCTACAGTTGTCGTATTGTGAGAATCAATATTCCTTATACACAACTATACACATCTCTTTTCTTTAGCTTTATAATTTTGCCTTCAATTATTCAAAATAATTGTAAATAATTGATTAGCAAACTGTGACAAACACGTGACTTCTAAAAGTCACTAAAGCCAAGAAACGTCATTATAAGATAAACAAAATACCTAATGGAGTTTTCTTAATGCCAGTCAAGAATCTCGAGACATGAACTGATTCATGTCAATTCTTACTGCACAAGAAACTATTCTCTCTAGACAATTATATCCTAAAACAGATATCTATTTAGATTACTAATCGTGACATAGTAACTAAGTCACTAACCATCTTGATTTTTAAGAAAACGGGAACAACAGTTCCCGATGGTTTTGACTAATCTAACAATATCCAAGTCTACTAACATTCTAGAACTTATTCTAGAAATACGCAACCATAAGAGAAGTCAGAAAACATATTCAAATAATATGCATGCAATCGATTAGAAGTATGTTTCTATCAACAATATAGAATAAAAGAAAACAAAAGCAGCAATTTCCATAAAATTACGCACTTCTTCAGTTATGGATTTTTTAACCCAGCAGTGTCTCCCACTACTTTACGTAATACCATAATCCCCAACAGAAAACATGAATTCAATAATTAAATCAAATTCATAGTGAGAATAGGATCCCATGAATATATTTCGATTCACAGCTTTGGCTCATCTCGCCTACGTATATTAATTAGGTAGACAACTCATTGTCAATCACACTCACTGTGACTCCTGATTTTGATCCTGACCGTTTCTTGTTATGACAGCTTTGGCACGTTCACAAGGAGGCGTATCAAGGCTTCACTTGCCAATGACAAACTCAAGCTACCGATGTAGTCCTGACAGTTTTGGCACGTTCAGGATTTCCACTTTCACTTGAATTTATCTAGTATCAAATATACATCCGGCATGGATAAAATTCTATCAACTACACCCTCACTGCTTTGGCACGATCTCAAATGCAGCCATAGAAAGATACCCATAAACCGTATTGATAAGACGGACCAAGAAACATGCATCCAATACACGTTACTTTACAACCTTATTTAAGCGAGGATATTCCTCAAGGAATCATCGTTCTACATCATATGTAGAATTTTAATCTAGATAATTTTCTAAACAATTCAACTCTACCTTTAGAAAACATAACTTAACTTAACTAATAAATTTTCGTTACGTTTCCCGTTATCGTAGAACCGAAAAGTGAAGAAACATATAGATTACGTGCATGTGCAAACATCAAAATTGGATTATATATCATATATTAAGCATGATTAGTGTAATGGATGAAGGATCTGACCTGCTCTGATACCATTTTTGTTGGGGTTTTGGGCAAAGGGTGATGCGGAAGCGCTGTTCAGGCGAAATCGTAATTTTAAAATCTTTTTAAATTACCGAATAAATTATTCAATATCTATTATAAATAATTTATTCATATTTCACCTAAACATATTTATTCGATATCAAATAACGACATAAATAGTTAAGAAACATCGGGAAACTTTTACGAAAAACATTTTTCTGTAAAATGGCATAAAACGTATTTTTGACCAAACCGACTACCCAATACATATGAGGGCTGTCCAGGTCAGCCCCAATAGTATTAGGGTAGTTCATGGGCTGCCCGAACAGTGACAAATTCATTGTATGGGTAGCCGTCACCCGGTTGGCTTAAAAGTCACCCAGTAACATCATTTTTCATTGTTTTCGCTTATTTCAACTCCAAAACAATTTCTGGCAATTGTTCCAATACCCAAAACACATCCAATACATTTATATGACATCAATTGAATTAACATACCCAAATTTTCCAGATCTAATTCATAAACCAAAAATGTCAATTTTTCATGCTTTAATCCAACTTTTTCAACATTAATCAAATTAATCTTAACACCAACCAAAGTCACCACAAATGAACCCCCAAGAAAAATTCTAGGCATTACAAGAGTGGTCATAACACTCTAGAATGGCAACTTATCATCAAATGACAAAATTGAAACAATATTACAATAATATTATTCAAAACAACTTCACACATGCAATAGGCTTCCAATTCCATCCTCCAAAACCAAAAGCCCTAAATTTATAGAAAAGAAGAACCCTAGATCTCATTAGATCATCAAGAAACAAGAAAAAAATTTTCTAAGCTTAGGGATTGGTAGAATTACCTTTAATCCTCTAATTTCTTAAGCTTTTTTTTTAATTTCCTTCTTTTCCCTTACTTGAATCATCAAGCAATTTGAGAGCCTTTTGGAGGGTGAGGTATTCGGCCACAGCTTCCTCTAAATGAAGAAAATAAAATTTTCCAAATAAAAAGAAGCTTAACTGACTTTCAATGGGGCATTTTGGTCATTTTTTACAATTTAATTCAATTAAATATAATAAGCTTTAATTTGACAAATCAAATTTGCACACTTAAAGCTTAATAAACTCATGCCATTTGTAACCAATAATAATCAAACATTTTTCATAACAATTATGGAAAAAGTATATTATTTAATTATTCAAATATTTAACATTTAAATATCAAAATAATTAATTAATATAATTATTATTATATATGTATTTTTATTTACATTAAATAACAAATACATATATTAATGGCATGTGTCAAAGTAACATTTGACAATTAATTAATGTGTATCTAATCGAATTATGTATCAAATACAAATACACAATAATTACGATTGACCAAAATCTCTTAAAGCATGTGTTTTCGTTTAACCGTTTAAACGATTCAAATTAACACATTTAATCCGATGAAGTATTACGAATAATCTATATTATTCATAACATGTTGCCAAAGTGCTCAACGAGTACATTTCATATTGTGGGACTCTCTAAGTTTAGGTTTATTCGTCACGAAATTTAATTTCTTGTCCATAATTTACCCACTCATGAATTATGACGACCACAGATAATCTCGCTAAACTATGCAAGTCGAGGTCATTGCATACGTATAATCCCTCCGTCACAGGCTATCCATATTATACCTGAGATATAGATAAAAATGTCAAATATTTTTGGTACAATATAGTCGACTTTCAAATTTACGATCTCTAAATAACACTCAGAACTTGTTTCAAAAGTTATACCAAGGTCATGGATTTACTAGATCGTAAACACGTGTAGGATACCTATACCCTGTACACAGGACTGGCGGATTCTATCTTGATACGCACTGGATATCATGAGCATCAATCCACACCCAACGAACAGGCGGAGGTCTAATCTAAATAGATCGGTGACGTGATTGCCATCAAAGTGTGGAGGATAACTCATATATCCACTGTGGTATCTTAAGTCGAAGGATCACTGTGCTCGCTCAACTCGAGAAGATTCCTATTGACGTTGGTGTACCATCTATTAGGAAATCTTCGTTGGGTCATTTATATTTATCAAATAAACACATACATATCTATACGAGTCTCCCGAGACTCATGGTTCATTGGGATAAACCATCGGACCAAGTCACTATATACGACATTTACTAGTCTCAACAGATTTTACTAACCGGCCCATGTTAGTAAATCTTGAACATGAACTTTATTTAAGGATATATGACTTATAGTGACGCTTCCCAATGTCAATTACAAACTACGTTGTAACTGCACACTACGTTGTAAATCCTAGGGTCTTTATCTAATATACATGTATCAATAAATCAAATTTAGTTTCAATCTAATCATAATTAGATATCTAATCGCAATTAGATCGAATATGTGTATAAAATACAAGAGGTGCCACCATTAAATAAGTAATATTATGGAAAAATAAATTGTTCGTATTTATGAATCAGACATAAATACGATCCGGATTGGCACTCTGCGCACCAATCATAACACCTAGGGTTTTGGCTTCCTTCTTGTCTTCTTGTGACTTTCTTTTCTTCGAGTCCTAGCTCTGCCCACTCATAGTTTGGCTATTGCGACCTTGATATACCCCTGTGATCACAGCAGCTTGTGACATACCGGTTCTATTCTTCATTACCTTCAGCAAGCCTTCTACTCTAGTCTGTACTTCCGACATGTCGTAATGAGGTACCTTCAGGAACTCCTCATAAATGTAGGACCCATCAATCAACCCATTGACAAAGAAGGTTGCTGCTAAATTTGAATATAGGTTGTTGAGGGTGCTCATCTTGACAACGAACCTCTGTAAGTAGTGTCTAAAAGGTTCATCATATCTCTGTTCCAATTGTAGGTCAGCCATTGTAACTTCAGCGGGATAATGGCTATAGTACTGCTAATAATCTCCACCCAAATCTTCAAAGCTCTGTATAGACCGCTCTAGCAATTGCAGGAATCAAGAGAGGGAATTTCCAGCAAAATGGTGATGAAAAACTTGCACTTCAGAGCCTCGTTGGTGTTTCATGCGTGAGCCTCTGTCGAAACTTAACCAAGTGAGTAACTCGGTCTAACTTCCTATTGTATTTTTCAAAGCTGAGTGGGGTGAAGTCTCGGGGTTTTAGTTTTTCCTTGATCTACTCCTGGAATGGGGAAGAGGACATCCTCCTGATTATAATGTCAGCCAAGTCTGTTGGGATTGGCACCCGAATGTCCCTGATCCTCTTTGCTATTGATGCCGCCCATTTTTCATCGACACATTCCTCATTCCACCAGATATCTTTTTTTTATTATGATTCACATCCAGGCTTTTGCGTTTCTCATTATGCTACCCTCTACATCAGAATCTATATCATCAATCTTGATGGGGCTCTTTCCCCGGGGTCTTTCATCGTGGTTCTCATGTGGCTGCCCCCTCCTCACGGAGGTTTTCAATAGTGGCTGCTTCCTTCCTTTTCCTTTTGCCCTTACTGGGGCCAACTCCTTTACGTATGGGCTTTGAGCGTTTGGTTCTCTTTTTTTATGACTTACAACTATTCCTGAATCTGCTTTCTGATGACCAGCATATGGTCCTCCATCTATTTCATCATATTGTTCATGATTTTCGAGATGTCCATCATGAGTATCAGATGGTTGGATAATTCTTCCTCCTAGTGAGTAATGGATGCAGAGATTCTAGACTCTTTATTCACTGGTTCCATTCTTTCTTACTTGATTGAGTTCTTGGGTTTGGTAATTATAGAAAAATCATAAACTTGGTGTAATATCCCTGGTTATTATAGCAAGTTGCGTGAATTTTATTTTTCGCGCGTAAGGCCGCGATCGAACGCGAGGTCAATTTTATTAAGTAATGGGAACTTTTCACGAAATTAATTGTAAGTTTATTTTAAAATAACTTGAGGGGTTAAATTGAAATTTAAGTAATTAATATTTAATTACATGTATATATATGCGCATATGCATCTAGATTTCTCTACACATATCTAATTGAAAATACACACAAATCAGACACACTCACACGTGTATTACATATACACCACACACGCAAATTAGAAAGAACAGAGACCGAAAAGATGAGAAATCCAGAAGAGATGAAGAGGAATCGAGAGAGATAGGTTGGAAAAAAAAAGAGTGAGAAGGAGTAGACACACACCCACAGTCACAGAAAACAGAGTGGAGAAGAGAACGAGTGGAAGCCGAGAATAACATAAAACAGAGAGATAGAGAAATAGAGGAGAGAGGTACCGAGTATGATAAGAAACAGATGAGAGAAGTCGAATCAGAAGAGGTGAAGAAGGCACAGACCGAGCAGAATGGAGAAACATGAGAGAAAAAGAGAAAGGTAGAGCGCGAGGAAGAAGAAGAGGGGAAGAAGTCCTGAGCAGCAGAAGCAATTTGTAAGTAATCTATGTCTGTTATGCCTTTGAGATCAATTGGATTTGATAAATTTGGGTTAAAGGGTAAATTACCAAATTGACTCAAGAATGATGATGATGGGTATATTAAGTAAACCAGAAATTGATTTTAGCTTTGAACATTGAAAGAAATTAACTGGATTAAAAGAATGGTTTTATTTGGGAAAATTCAGTAGAACCTTATAATAAAAATTGGGGAAATATCTAGTTTTATGGGTATGAAATCTGAAATTGGTTTAATATTATGGTCGGCTGTGAAGTTAATAAAAGCGAACACAGAGTGTAATAGGGGCAGTGAATGGGTGATAATTTAGAATTATGGATCTGGAATTTGGTGTGAGTAGATATAAGTGTATATATATATATACATGAAATTATATTGCATAATCGTATTGAATTGATTATGTCTTCAAGAATGAGAGTTGAAAATGCATGTGTGTTTTATGTGATAAGAGAAGTTATATGAGCTATAATATAAGAATGTTTTGTACAAAGATAAGAAGTTAAAATGGTATAGTCACTTAGTTTGATTATAACTGTATGATATTATGTGTGTAGATGCATATTAGGTTGCTTGTTGTATTTTGGTAGTGGTAAAGACTTGAGTTATGCCCGGGCCTTGTGCATTAAGAAATGAAGAATTAAATTTAATTATAGGCGAATAGAATAGTTAAACATAAATGATTAAGATGGTTGTAAAGTATGTATTGAGAATAATAGTATTTGTGACTAATGAGTAATATAAACGAATAAATAAGTGAATTATAATTATTGTAAAGTTTGCGATGATTTGGCGATGTAAAGAAAATATATGTTTGTCTATTAAGATACCTGTGTAATGGTATGTGGATTGAGTTTGCATAGTATTGACAGATATAACTGTGTACAGAATGTGTTATGGAATCATTAAGTTGATAAGAATAATTTGCATATGTCTAAAACTATCATGACAACTAATGTTGTAAGTGAACTTGTCTATCTACGTGTGAGGTATATGAATGATAGGAATGCATGGCATTGCATGTAAATGTAAAGCAATATAAAAATTAGTATATAAGAAATGTAGATACATATTTGTGGTTAAGATTTTCAGAAGTTGAATAAAAGTTAAGAAAGATTTTGGGAACTCAAAGTGTTAAGTTTCGAAAATTTTCTTTTGAAAGAAATGTATTTCGAGAGAAAATGTATTTCAGAAAATGCTTTTACAGTTTTAAAATATAAAATATGGTTTTATATTTTCGGGGCATGAGGGAAAAACTCACCCCAGTATGTAACTTGAGATACAGAGATGGAATTGACGGATAGAGACATGTGCACATGTAGAGGATTAGGGGGATGGCGATATGTAACGCCCCTAGATCCTAGTTTATGAGACAGGATGGCGGCATAGGATCGTGTACCTGATCTCCAGTTCAGAGCTTGGGCGGTAGCATAGATTTGCAACCCCAGTTCTAGTTGTGGCTTGGGGGACGGCGATACGTAACGCCCTAAGACCGCTAGTTTCAGGGCAGGTATGGCATGCTTTGGGGGACGGCGATACGTAACGCCCCAATGTCATGGATTTGCATATCTAGCTCTACGGCGTATGGGGGGACGGCGATACGTAACGCCCCTATGCGCCAGTTTCAGAAAGAGCTTTTCCAGAAAGAGAAAGTAAAAGTAAGGTTTTTAGCAAAGGATTTTCAGAAAGAAACTTTCAGATAATAGTTTTTCAGAAAGAGTTTTCAAAGTGTATTTTCTAAAAAGCATAGCATGTTACAGTTTTATATAGTATACACGACGTATAGGTTAGAAATTCATCTGAGATGCATATAGTTAACATTGAAGCATGATAGCATGATTACATATATATAATTGTGATTAAAGCCTATGTGTATTATACGTTCACATGGTAGGAACAATTGTTAAGATATTGGCGTATGATCATATGGTTTTATATACATGTTTATATGGCTGATTTTAATCTGTTGGATGTTTAATAGAAAGAATATTTTAATAAACCGATTTGATGATATTTCAATGATATCAAAGAAAGATAGTTATAATAAAAGTCAGAACTAGATTAGAAACAAGTATATAGAAAAGTGGAAAAATATCATAGTAACTATTACAGTGGGAATTGACACAGTAAATGATACTTGATACAGTAAATAGGAATAGAGAAACTTGATGTTATGTTAAAAATGTTTAAGAAGTAAACAGTAAACATAATTTAAGGTATGTACGCGTATGATCAGACAAAAGGATCAGTAGCAAGTAATATGTTTGTAAAGGGATAAAAATTATATAGTGACACAACCTTTGTAAATATTGCATGGAAACATAGAAAGCCTAGGGTAATACAAAAAAATAGAATTCAGACTTTGCATGTGTTTGGCGCTCAAGGAATGAGCATAGTTACTTACTGAGTCTAATGACTCACACCACAACAGTGTTTGAGTTTTGCAGGTTGCCGACCTGAACGGTCAGCTATGGATTTCAGAGTTGCAGAGCAGCCGGATAGCAGCGTTGCAGTCAGTTAGTCACCAGGTCTTGGGAGTATAAGAGTTGAGTTGTTTATAAGTTTAAAGTTGTAAAAGTTTTTGTATATACGCGTTTTCGGGCATGGAGTCCTGAGGGTATTGTGTTTATATGTCTGCATTACATATTAGATGGGCCCTTAGATTGCATTGATGTTGAGATACCGGCCTGAGGCCGAGATTTTATTTTCATGTTGTAAATGGATGCTGGCTGTAGGCCAGGTTACATGATGTACGAATACATCATGCCGAAATTTCGTCACAGTTAGAGGCTTATGGAGTCAGGATTTGCCTGTCTCCTGCCGGTAGCATCCTGGCTTAGGCGGGATGTTACAAAGATGGTATCAGAGCATAAGTTTATAGAGTGTCGGTGACTGCAGCTGCTGGCTATTCGACTATCTCAGTAAGTATGTGTTTGTTTGGGCCATATCGGTCTTTGTTTGATGATTGGTTTCCAGTCTTTGCTTGTTATTGGTTTCAGTATGCCCAGGTCAGGATTCGAGGACGAATCCTATATAAGGAGGGGTGAATGTAATATCCCTGGTTATTATAGCAAGTTGCGTGAATTTTATTTTTCGCGCGTAAGGCCGCGATCGAACGCGAGGTCAATTTTATTAAGTAATGGGAACTTTTCACGAAATTAATTGTAAGTTTATATTAAAATAACTTGAGGGATTAAATTGAAATTTAAGTAATTAATATTTAATTACATGTATATATATATATATGTGTGCATATGCATCTAGATTTCTCTACACATATCTAATTGAAATACACACAAATCAAACACACTCACACGTGTATTACATATACACCACACACGCAAATTAGAAAGAACAGAGACCGAAAAGATGAGAAATCCAGAAGAGATGAAGAGGAATCGAGAGAGATAGGTTGGAAAAAAAAAGAGTGAGAAGGAGTAGACACACACCCACAGTTCACGCCCCCACAGAACACCCACACACAGTCACGGAAAACAGAGTGGAGAAGAGAACGAGTGGAAGCCGAGAATAACATAAAACAGAGAGATAGAGAAATAGAGGAGAGAGGTACCGAGTATGATAAGAAACAGATGAGAGAAGTCGAATCAGAAGAGGTGAAGAAGGCACAGACCGAGCAGAATGGAGAAACATGAGAGAAAGAGAGAAAGATAGAGCGCGAGGAAGAAGAAGAAGAGGGGAAGAAGTCCTGAGCAGCAGAAGCAATTTGTAAGTAATCTATGTCTGTTATGCCTTTGAGATCAATTGGATTTGATAAATTTGGGTTAAAGGGTAAATTACCAAATTGACTCAAGAATGATGATGATGGGTATATTAAGTAAACCAGAAATTGATTTTAGCTTTGAACATTGAAAGAAATTAACTGGATTAAAAGAATGGTTCTATTTGGGAAAATTCAGTAGAACCTTATAATAAAAAT
Source organism: Zanthoxylum bungeanum (assembly GCA_019454045.1). NCBI lineage: Eukaryota > Viridiplantae > Streptophyta > Magnoliopsida > Sapindales > Rutaceae > Zanthoxylum > Zanthoxylum bungeanum. Next base: position 16,851 of record SKCR01002568.1, read on the forward strand.
TGGGGAAATATCTAGTTTTATGGGTATGAAATCTGAAATTGGTTTAATATTATGGTCGGCTGTGAAGTTAATAAAAGCGAACACAGAGTGTAATAGGGGCAGTGAATGGGTGATAATTTAGAATTAGGGATCTGGAATTTGGTGTGAGTAGATATAAGTGTATATATATATACATGAAATTATATTGCATAATCGTATTGAATTGATTATGTCTTCAAGAATGAGAGTTGAAAATGCATGTGTGTTTTATGTGATAAGAGAAGTTATATGAGCTATAATATAAGAATGTTTTGTACAAAGATAAGAAGTTAAAATGGTATAGTCACTTAGTTTGATTATAATTGTATGATATTATGTGTGTAGATGCATATTAGGTTGCTTGTTGTATTTTTTGTAGTGGTAAAGACTTGAGTTATGCCCGGGCCTTGTGCATTAAGAAATGAAGAATTAAATTTAATTATAGGCGAATAGAATGGTTAAACATAAATGATTAAGATGGTTGTAAAGTATGTATTGAGAATAATAGTATTTGTGACTAATGAGTAATATAAACGAATAAATAAGTGAATTATAATTATTGTAAAGTTTGCGATGATTTGGCGATGTAAAGAAAATATATGTTTGTCTATTAAGATACCTGTGTAATGGTATGTGGATTGAGTTTGCATAGTATTGACAGATATAACTGTGTACAGAATGTGTTATGGAATCATTAAGTTGATAAGAATAATTTGCATATGTCTAAAACTATCATGACAACTAATGTTGTAAGTGAACTTGTCTATCTACGTGTGAGGTATATGAATGATAGGAATGCATGGCATTGCATGTAAATGTAAAGCAATATAAAAATTAGTATATAAGAAATGTAGATACATATTTGTGGTTAAGATTTTCAGAAGTTGAATAAAAGTTAAGAAAGATTTTGGGAACTCAAAGTGTTAAGTTTCGAAAATTTTCTTTTGAAAGAAATGTATTTCGAGAGAAAATGTATTTCAGAAAATGCTTTTACAGTTTTAAAATATAAAATATGGTTTTATATTTTCGGGGCATGAGGGAAAAACTCACCCCAGTATGTAACTTGAGATACAGAGATGGAATTGACGGATAGAGACATGTGCACATGTAGAGGATTAGGGGGATGGCGATATGTAACGCCCCTAGATCCTAGTTTATGAGACAGGATGGCGGCATAGGATCGTGTACCTGATCTCCAGTTCAGAGCTTGGGCGGTAGCATAGATTTGCAACCCCAGTTCTAGTTGTGGCTTGGGGGACGGCGATACGTAACGCCCCAAGACCGCTAGTTTCAGGGCAGGTATGGCATGCTTTGGGGGACGGCGATACGTAACGCCCCAATGTCATGGATTTGCATATCTAGCTCTACGGCGTATGGGGGGACGGCGATACGTAACGCCCCTATGCGCCAGTTTCAGAAAGAGCTTTTCCAGAAAGAGAAAGTAAAAGTAAGGTTTTCAGCAAAGGATTTTCAGAAAGAAACTTTCAGATAATAGTTTTTCAGAAAGAGTTTTCAAAGTGTATTTTCTAAAAAGCATAGCATGTTACAGTTTTATATAGTATACACGACGTATAGGTTAGAAATTCATCTGAGATGCATATAGTTAACATTGAAGCATGATAGCATGATTACATATATATAATTGTGATTAAAGCCTATGTGTATTATACGTTCACATGGTAGGAACAATTGTTAAGATATTGGCGTATGATCATATGGTTTTATATACATGTTTATATGGCTGATTTTAATCTGTTGGATGTTTAATAGAAAGAATATTTTAATAAACCGATTTGATGATATTTCAATGATATCAAAGAAAGATAGTTATAATAAAAGTCAGAACTAGATTAGAAACAAGTATATAGAAAAGTGGAAAAATATCAGAGTAACTATTACAGTGGGAATTGACACAGTAAATGATACTTGATACAGTAAATAGGAATAGAGAAACTTGATGTTATGTTAAAAATGTTTAAGAAGTAAACAGTAAACAGAATTTAAGGTATGTACGCGTATGATCAGACAAAAGGATCAGTAGCAAGTAATATGTTTGTAAAGGGATAAAAATTATATAGTGACACAACCTTTGTAAATATTGCATGGAAACATAGAAAGCCTAGGGTAATACAAAAAAATAGAATTCAGACTTTGCATGTGTTTGGCGCTCAAGGAATGAGCATAGTTACTTACTGAGTCTAATGACTCACACCACAACAGTGTTTGAGTTTTGCAGGTTGCCGACCTGAACGGTCAGCTATGGATTTCAGAGTTGCAGAGCAGCCGGATAGCAGCGTTGCAGTCAGTTAGTCACCAGGTCTTGGGAGTATAAGAGTCGAGTTGTTTATAAGTTTAAAGTTGTAAAAGTTTTTGTATATACGCGTTTTCGGGCATGGAGTCCTGAGGGTATTGTGTTTATATGTCTGCATTACATATTAGATGGGCCCTTAGATTGCATTGATGTTGAGATACCGGCCTGAGGCCGAGATTTTATTTTCATGTTGTAAATGGATGCTGGCTGTAGGCCAGGTTACATGATGTTACGAATACATCATGCCGAAATTTCGTCACAGTTAGAGGCTTATGGAGTCAGGATTTGCCTGTCTCCTGCCGGTAGCATCCTGGCTTAGGCGGGATGTTACACTTGGCTTTTCATCTCAAATTCCCACAGACGTCGCCAATTTTTTGTATAGTAAACTCTACAAATAATAGAATCAAAAGAAGAATACAAAAATTGATAAAAGTGCTCTATTATTGCTTGATTGTCAAAAGGTCGATCCCTTAATCTATGGATTCTCGTACTATTTATAATACTTTATTACAAGGAAAATAAAGTGACATCAGTTACATTTCATTCATATTTCCCACTAACTAGCCCACTCCATAGAATCTCAAAACTTCACTATTATGGGCGATTATCTAGATTAAAGAAATGGAAAGTAATTAATTGGCTGTCTGATTCCTTGTTTAGAAGATTGGTTCTTACTGGAGGTCCTATAACCCTATTTTTCCAGCCATGTGTCATTTCACCGGATGCTTGATTTTCCCCAAATAGGTATTTTCTTTATTAACATATTAAAGAGATTTTTTAACCTTCATAATAATCTCTATAAATCTGGATTCCCTGGTATTGGATCATTTTTTCCCCTCTAGCTTATGAATCTTTGAGAGTGATGAAAGGATACTTGAAAAACACACACTCACACCAAAATTAGGTTGTTTCTAAATTTTCAATACCCTGAAAGTTGGGAATTCAATGTGCAGAAGAAGATGAATTTTGTGAAAAACAAAAGAGAATTCATGTTAAAGAATCTAGCCTAATCCTCCTCAAAGTGAGGTACGACCTCTATTTATAGAATATTAATATGTAGTCCTCATTTTGAGGTGGCTTTTTGGACCTAATTTACAGCTATATGCAAATCATATTTTTTTATTCAATATTGGTGGCACATATCAGTGTAAATTAGACTTTACCTAAATAAGAAAAAATAATGTTAATAAGAAGAATATGTTATGAACGGTCAATATACATTATTTCATGCCCCTTCATCTTAATATTTTGTGTGTTATCTCAAGTTGTATGAGAGCTTTAATGTGTTTTGGGTTTGTTTTCCAAGTAAAAATCATATCAAGGCATAATTGGATGTTACGAGCGAAAAATTGGCAAATTCGGGGAAAAATTATGGCACTTTCTAAATGTATGGATGCACATCTTGATGCTGGACGAAAGTTAAAATTTCAGATAGTGAGCAATATTGCAGCCACGTCGCGACGCACAGTTAGACACGTCACAACACGCCAGTCACAAGTAACGCACTCCATGTGTGTCGCAACATGAGAGATACACCCTTATTTTGTCTGGAACTCAGTTTCTGATGAGGAAAAGCCCCTCCGGACCTCCTATATTAGCATAAATTCATCCCAAAACCTATTATCATGCCACATTACATAATTTTAGAGTCTTAGAGCATAGAAGAACGCCTAGAGTAAGGCAAGAACAAGTGCATCAACTGGTGCTGAAGTTTGAAGACGAAAAGTGCAAACGGGAGTTTTTTCTTCATTTTACTCTCTATTTTATCTCTTATGCGTTCTTGCTTTGTAATAATGATTATCTTGTGTTTATCGTTTATTATGAGTAGCTAAATCATTCATTTAGGGTTGTAATGAATATTAAGACTATACTTAATTAATTTATATATTTTTATTCTCTTGGTTTGTTATTTATTATTTTTTATTCTCTATGATTTGATGTCTATTTTATTTGTTTGGCCAACAATAGAATAGTCTTGGTAAATCCTTATGAACTCGACGGAGGGAATTTGGGTTAGCCGTGAGAACAATAGCGTAAGATTTAGTTCTTTTGAATAGATTTCCCTATTAGAACCTGACCTCAGCGAATTTGGATTAAATTAATTTACATAGACATATAGTTAATTGGTTTAAGTTGAATATTTCTACCTGACCATTGAAAGAGGCTTGTAGATAATTTAGTGTTCTAGGTCAATAATTCGTAACAACCTAATTGAATAAATTGTGATTGAACCCATTATTTGCGTGCTTATGTGAAGTTACAACCCTAGGTTATTCTTGCATATAAAGTTTATCACCAAAATTATTTTTTGCTAATTATTTACTTGCAGTTAATTTCAGAATAATCACTCATTTCTAAACAAATAGTTTAGTTTAAATTAAGTAGTATAATCTTGGTATTAATAGGGGAAATAATAAGTCAATATTGGTACGATATCCGAGTAATAGTCACTATATTACGGAGCGATATATGCATTTGCGTGCAGTAGTAAAATTACGATCAAGTTTTTGGCGTCATTGTCGATTACTTATTTTAATTTTTGTTACTAATATAAGGACAACACTCTACTTGTTTATCTAAACACCCATACCATTTTCTCATTTTATTTTTCTTTGATTTCTGACATCAGGAATGACCAACTACCTGAACGATGGGAAGTAGCAGTGCCAATCTCAATTCGGAACAGGATAATAGCAATCATTGATGGACCTATATCTTGTATTATCCCACCACCATTTCAGGCCAACGCGTGCAACATCAAGACATGTTTTTAAATGATACAACAATCAGTGCATTTTGGAGGTGGCCTGAATGATGACCTTAATGCCCATATATGTAACTTTTTAGAGATCTGCAGCACTTTGAACTTCAACAAAATAGCAGAAGAAGCAGTTCGCTTGTGAGTGTTTCCATATTCATTCAAAGACATAGCGAAGGGATGGCTCAAGTCATTGCCAGCATGATCTATCATGACATGGGTAGACTTCACCACCAAGTTCCTTGCCATATACTTTCCTTCCGCCAGAACATCAAAGCTGCTTAATGACATCACGTCATTTATGTAAAAAGATTCAAAGTCCTTATATGAGGCGTGTGAGATATATAAAGACCCGCTGCGCAAGTGCCCACATCACGATATTGTAAAATGGCTTCAAGCTCATACCTTCTACAATGGGCTTAATGAAATGATGAAGACTAGAGGTGCGCTATTGGACAAAGATGAAAATGTTGCATGTGATCTATTGGAAGAGATGGCTAACAATAACTCTCTATGACCAACTGAAAGGAGTATTCAGTAGCTAGTGGCGGAAGTCCATGGGATATAGCTAAACACAGTTGTGAATTCCAAGCTAAACCAAATATGAAAATGTTTAGAGATCCTAAATAAGCAAGCTGGGAACAATTCTGGAGTTACAAGTGCCGAATTTGGGGGAGTACTGAATGGAGAGCCCTACGCCCCACATGGTGAATCTGTTAAGTATGTGAACAACTACAATAGACAATGCCATAACCGTACTCCAATAGCAACAACCTTGGGTGGCATAACAGTCAAGAGTATGAGGAGAAACCAGATTTGAAGTATCTACTAGTAAACATGCTCAAGAAGTAAGAAACCAAGTATGATGCCATATTTTCAGAGCCAAACAGCAACCATAAGAGCATTGGAGACCCAAATTGGACAGCTTACGATTAATCAAAGTCATAGGCCACATTGAGCTTGCCCAAGTAACATAGACGACAACTCGAGAAGGGCAGGGAAAGAATTCTGCAATGTCATCTCAGTCATCCATAAGGAAGTAGAGGATGAAAGCATTACGCAAATGTCGAATGAAGAGCTTGATATGGAAATTTGTGAATGCATATTCCTTTGATGATTCACTGAGCTTGAGTCATAAACCACAACCTCCACTGCAAGAATCCAGGGTGAATGGGATAAAGAGAGCGACAACTTAACTTATGAATAACACCGTCAAAAGGAAAAAGGCTTACAAAGGTGTGCAGTGTCATATTGAAAAGACTGACGGCAACTAAATGTAAGGATCCTGGCATGTTCACCATAGATTGTACCATTGCAGATTGCGAGTCAATAGTATTATGTGACTTAGGGTCAGAAATTAATCTAATGTCGCTACCTATGGTGAAGAGGTTGGGGTTTCATGAGCTAAAGTCTACTTCCATGATCTTATAATTTGCTGATATAACTGTCAAGATACCCAAAGGTAAGATATAGGATATGATGGTACAAGTGGGGCATTTTAAGCTTCCAATAGATTTCATAGTTCTGGATATGTAGTAAGATGTTAACATACCCTGCATTTTGAAACAATTTCCGGCAATTGTTCCAACACCCAAAATACACCCAATACATTTATATGAAATCAATTTCATCAACATAAACCCAGATTTTCTAGATCTGATCCAGAAACCAAAAATGTCAATTTTCATGCTTTAATCCAACTTTTTCAACATTAATCAAATTAATCTTCACACCAAGCAAAGTCACCACAAATGAACCACCCAATAAAAATTATAGTCATTACAAGAGTGGTTATAACACTCTAGAATGTCAACTTATCATCAAATGATAAAATTGAAACAATATTTCAATAATATTATTTAAAACAACTTCACACATGCAATAGGCTTCCAATTCCATTCTCCAAAACAAAAAGCCCCAAATTTATAGAAAAGAATAAACCCTAGATCTCACTAGATCATCAAGAAACAAGAAACAAATTTTCTAAGCTTGGGGATTTGTAGAATTACCTTTAATCCTCTAATTCCTTAAGCCTTTTTCTTGATTTTCTTCTTTTCCCTTACTTGAATCATCAAGAAATTTGAGAGCTTTTTGGAGGGTGAGTTATTCGGCCATAGCTTCCTCTACATGAAGAAAATAAAATTTTCCAAATAAAAAGAAGCTTAACCGACTTTCAAGGGGGCATTTTGGTCATTCTTTTACAATTTAATTCAATTAAATATAATAATCTTTAATTTGACAAATCAAATTTGCACACTTAAATTTTAATAAAATCACGCCATTTGTAACCAATAATAATCAAATATTTTTCATAACAATTATGGAAAAAGTATATTATTTAATTATTTCAATATTTAACATTTAAATATCTAAATAATTAATTAATATAATTAGTATTATATATGTATTTTTATTTACATTAAATAAGAAATACATATATTAATGGCATGTGTCAAAGTCTGATTTGACAATTAATTAATGTGTATCTAATTGAATTATGTATCAAATACAAATACACAATAATTATGATTGACCAAAATCCCTTAAAGCATGTGTTTTCGTTTAACCGTTTAAACGATTCGAATTAACTCATTTAATTCGATGAAGTATTATGAATAATCTGTATTATTCATAACTCGTTGCTCAAGTGCTCAACGAGTACAAGTCATATTGTGGTACTCTCTAAGTTTAGGTTTATCCGTCACGAAATACAATTTCGTGTCCATAATTCACCCGCTCATGAATTATGACGACCACATATAATCTCGCTAAACTATGGAAGTCGAGGTCATTGCATACTTATAATCCCTCCGTCACAGGCTATCCATATTATACCTGGGATATAGATAAAAACGTCAAATTCTTTCGGTATAATATAGTCGACTTTTAAATTTACGATTACTAAATAACACTCGGAACTTGTTTCCGAAGTTATACCACAGCCATGGATTTACTAGATAGTAAACACGTGTAGGATACATATGCCCTGTACACAAGACTGGCGGATTCTATCTTGATACACATTGGATATCATGAGCATAAGTCCACACCCAACGAACAGGCGAAGGTCTGATCTAAATAGATCGGTGACGTGACTCTCATCAAAGTTTGGAGGATAACTCATATATCCATTGTGGTATCTCAAATCGAAGGATCACTATGCTCACTCAACTCGAGAAGATTCCTATTGACGTTGGTGTACCAACTATTAGGAAATCTTCAGTGAGTCGTTCAGTGTTTATGGAATAAATACCTACATGTCTATACGAGTCTCCCGAGACTCATGGTTCATTAGGATAAACCATCGGACCAAGTCAAGATATACGACATGTACTGGTCTCAGCAGATTTTACTAACCGACCCGTGTTAGTAAATCTTGACCAGGAACTTTATTTAAGGATATATAACTTATAGTGACGCTTCCCAATGTCAATTACAAACTACGTTGTAACTGCACACTACGTTGTAAATCCTAGGGTCTTTGTCTAATATACATGTATCACTAAATCAAATTTAGTTTCAATCTAATCATAATTAGATATCTAATCGCAATTAGATCGAATATGTGTATAAAAGACAAGAGGTGCCACCATTAAATAAGTAATATTATGGAAAAAGGAATTGTTCGTATTTATGAATTGGATATAAATATGATCCGTATTGGCACTCTGAGTACCAACCCTAACAATTTCTCCCACTTGCTTTAGTGCCAATCCACGTTATCATATACACATCTCAATGTGTATCACATACTCATGACCCTCAAGAGCTTACCTAGCACTCAGGAGGTAGGCAACAACAAGTAAGCCCGCTTTAACAAATTGAGTCTGTCCAACAAACCCAATTGTTTTCCTTAGCCAACATCATTCATATTTTGTAGAACCCATGTTCTACGTCGTTATGACTCAGATCCAATATCAATATTGTGTTATAGTTACTAAGTTGTCTATGTATTTAGAAATCAAATCCAAATATTATGAGACAACCGCAAGCATAATACTAATATCAAAAACTTCTAATATATGAGGTCACTATGCAAATTCATAAGTCAATACTTCATAAGTTACAACTAATTCCACTAATTCAATAGAATCAACTGTGACACTCTTACTGCATCTTGTCTGACTTTATATGACATATACAATCTAATGTCATAATTAGTCTCAAAACTAATCTGACACTAATGGTTGCAGATTATATTCTCCATGAATAAAAAACTCGTTCTTAATATCTAAAAGATCACAAAGAGCATGTTGTAAGATCCATCTTATGGTCTACAGCATATCAAAATAACTCGTAATAATTACAATTAAATTGATATCTTTAATCGCACATTATATAGTATTCATTATGCAATCATCATATGATGCATCAGATTGACTAGATATTCTAATCAATTTCTCTTTCGACAAAGGAATCATCTTTTACGAAAGATAATACTATATATAAGAGACACAATAACTGTCAAATAGTTATACTAACTGTCATATAAATAGTCTTGTTGTGTCCTTTATTAGATCATATCTAATGCACGAATAATGAGAGTATCTCACAAGTCTCTAGTTTTATATCATATATAAAACTTTATATCAAATATATTAGAGACTACTCCCACTGCTTTCACGGAGAAAAGAAGACTTAGGTCAACTTTTTACCTCACAAATATTTCATTATTACATTAATAATGATAATGTCGTTAGGGTATATAATAGTAGAAAGAAATTGGTACGCTCCCGCTGACCCTACTATCAAATATGTA
>SKCR01002569.1:0-27463 GCA_019454045.1 Zanthoxylum bungeanum
CTTCTCTCAAATATTTCATGGAGAAATTCTGAGATAACCATTGCTTGGTGGCTTGCATCATTGGAATATCATTCCCGATGATTAATATGTCATCGACATATAATACAAGAATACAACAGCACTCCCACTACTTTTCCTGTAAACACAAGGCTCGTCTACATTTTTGATGAAGTCAATTCTTTGATTGTCTCATCAAATCCTATATTCCAACTTCTGGACGCTTACTTGAGTCCATAAATGGATCGTTTAAGCTTGCATACTTTATTATGATCATCCTTTTATGCAAACCCCTCAGGTTGTGTCATATGGACTTCCTCTAGGAGGTTCCCATTAAGGAAAGTTGTTTTGACATCCATATGCCAAATCTCATAATCAAAGGTTTATCATTGCAACGTGCGAGAAGGTTTCCTTATAGTCAATTCCTGGAATTGTCTATAAAACCTTTCGCCACCACCTAGCCTTATAGGTTTGGATGTTGCCTTCTGCATCAGGTTTACGCTTGTAAATCCACTTGCAGCCTATGGGTTTTTATCCCTTCAGGTGCATCTAACAAGTCCCATACTTGATTCTGATACAGAAAGTATATTTTGGATTTCATGGCCTCAAGCCACTTGACTGAATCAATGTCACACATTGCTTCATCATAACTGGTGGGATCGTCATTATCAATGACCTGATCATCTTCCTCATCAATATGGAAACCATATCTTTCAGGCTCATGTCTTTCCCTACCAGACCTTCTAAGTTCATAACTTTGTGGTTGTTTCGTCGCTGCCCTTTTGAGGGGCCTGGGGTTTAGTTCTATGTTAGTTTGTTCTTCTCATACCTCATCGAGGTCAAGTCTACTCCCACTATATTTCTTGAGAAGGAATTCATTCTCTAGAAATTTAGCATTTCGTGAGACAAATGTTCTTTGTTCATTTGGGACGTAGAACACGTATGCTCTTGAGTTTCAAGGCATATCCTAAATGTTGGACAAAATGACCCATAGCGTCACTATTTGCACAGATCATTGTGTTGTTGTAGCAAATTAACTATGTGACAAAGAAATTGCACTCTCATCATTTGTGATTAGATCACCATAGATATATAAATGAAGAGAGGTCCCCATGATTAGTACCTGGACTGAGAATGATATGAGACAGTATCAGTCCCCGAAGGTTTAATCATTAAATATCCCTAGTCGTAGTATTATCGAGACTGGACATCGATAATGCAGAATAGGCTAGTATTGCACTTGTGCATGTTTGTGAGGGCACAACGGCATAGTTCTCATATATAAGTGTTGGATACTTATGCAAGTGCGATAGGAGGTCGTGTTTCACCGATGGTACGGGAAACAGCTTCGCTCTGGATAGACCCATCGGAATCCCATTGGTATTATGACTATGTGTCTATGGGAGGCCGAAATCAGGTAGGTAGTGTGTATAGTCTTAACCTGAGACTTGCACCGCTAATACTTACGATAATCGATAAACTTTGGTCTTGGTGGTAGGGGGCTTTAACCGGTTCTGTTTACACCACTTCTGGGTTTATCAGAGAGTCGTAGAGTATTGGGTGTGATGTCAAGATGGAAGTATCACTTCAGTCATATTGGAGATGATGTCACGCAGGATACGGTATTAGTGCTCTTAAGTGCTGCGCGGCCATCGGGATATTATGACAAGGTCATGTATATCCGATTATAGAGACTAGTTACCGACATCCGACATGTGCTTCGTACGGGGCAGACACTTATCCAGCCCCAGGCCTAGCACGTGATTATCCGATACTGGGCCATATACACAATACTTAGTATACTACTACGCTTGATACAGATCTTAATATTCTTAAATGGATATGTCCGGAGAATTGGGTAGACTTGGTGCTTTGCTAGGAGTCGACCTTGTCTCGTAATTGGTAGAACGTAGTACTTGGTACGTACGTGATTCGGATACTCCGACGACCGTATTTACTGCCAGATTATCCGGGGATCTCATGGGTCGCTTCCCGATAATCCACCGATGACGCACAACTCGCACTCTTGAATAATCTGGGATTATAATAGAAGAGAGAGAAAAATTAATCTAGGATTAATAATGGAGATGTTTTATCCGGGATAAAATGTCGTCTAAAGAGAGAGAACGATTAATTCGGAATTAATCGATGTATTAATATTCGATATATTAGACGAAATTAGATTTCGACGCGGAATTAAAATCAGATTTTAATTCGGGCAAACGAGTTAATTTAGAATTAATTCGTTAGCGACGTAAATAATAATTTCGCTAGGCGCATTATTTATTTAAATTCGATTGAATTAACGTCGCGACGTAAGCTCGGTAATTCGGAAATATCGAACCCGAACGCGTGAGTGCACGTGGGCCCACTTTCATTTGGAAACGTGTGGGGCCCACATGACACATGTCATTCTAATGCATTGCATGTAGATTGTGTACATTGCACTCAATGTCATTGCATGGAGTTTGAGTGTTTGACACTCTAAGCCATTGCATGTTTTGTGTCATAAATTTATTATTAATTTAATAAATATTATGGCATAAATATAAATTGATTTTTGGTAAATCATTTTAACTTATACACAATTTCATCTCTCTCAAAAACTCTCTCCTCTCTCACGCAAATTGCTCACGGTTTGTTTTGAACCAGTTTGGGCGTGAATAAGGCAAGCAAGGGTTGGGGTTTCATGGTGAAAACCGCAAGTGCTAGCACACTACGAGTCTTGCGAAGGTGGTAGGGAGGTTCACCCATGAGCCGGGATCCATCGGACGAAGCTCGGAGCTCCGTTTCTTCACTCAATTTTCTGTTATTGTAGGACAGTGGACTGTTGCAGTGGTGAGATCAAGGCAGTGCGTTTTTGGGCTTGAATCGTCTCCAAATCGACATAACCGATCAATGTGAGTATTCCGCTACCTCTGTTGGTGTGTTCACACATTATTTCATGTCTTGATTTGATCTTGGGACTTACATTTAACTGCCCTATCATCCATTTGTTAGTTTGTGTGAGCTTGACATATGCGTCACATCCCCAAACTCTTAGATAACTAAGACTAGGACGTTTCCCAGACCATAACTCATATGGTGTGTGACTAACAGTCTTGGAAGGAACTTGGTTTAGTAGTAGTGTTGCAGTTTCTAAAGCAAGACCCCAAAATGAAAGAGGTAGATCCATGTCTGGCATCATTGATCGGACCATATCTAATAATGTCCGATTTCCCTTTTCGGAGACCCCATTATGTTGTGGCGTTCCCGGAGGTGTCCACTGGGAAACAATGCCTTTTCTCTCAAGTAATCTTGAAATTCGTTGCTTAAGTATTCACCACCTCGGTCAGACCTTAGTGACTTAATACTTTTATTAAGCTGGTTTTCTACTTCACCTTTGAAGTCTTTGAATTTCTCAAAGGCTTCAGATTTGTACCGCATAAGGTACATATACCCATATCGCGAGTGATCATCGATAAAGGTAATGAAGTAGGAGAATCCACCTCTAGCGGTGACTGACATTGGTCCGCATAGATCAGAGTGTGTATGAGTTCTAATGTCTCCGCTGTACGCTGTCCTTTACCTTTGAAGGGTAATTTGGTCATTTTACCAAGTAAACAAGACTCCTAAGCTCCATAAGGGTCATATTTGAAGGGTCTGAAATACCTATCCTTATGTAGCTTAGTTAATATTGTTTCATTGATATGACCTAAGCGACTGTGCCATAAAAGTGATTCATTGAGATTATTCGAGTTAACGTTGTATATATTAGAGGTTGATCATTCGTTGTTAGTTTGTAAGACATAGATACCATTATTCAAATACCATCTCCATATTTTATTTCATTGAAATAAATAGAACATTCATTACAACTTATTAGGCATGAAAAACCTTTATTACATAAAGAAGAAATTGAAATTATGTTCTTTACTAGAGAATGTACATAAAAACAATCTTCTAAGTCTAAAACTAAACCATTCAGCAAAACTAATGAATAAGTCCCCATGCACAATGCAACCAATTTTGCTCCATTACCCATGCGTAAGTCAACCTCCACATGACGGAGTCTCCTACTGTTTCTCATGCCCTGCACATTGTTACACAAGTGAGTCCCACAATCGGTGTCAAGCACCCAAGTAGAAGGTTCAGAGTTTTGAGAATATAGTTCAATCATATTCAACATACCTGAAGCATTGGGCATCTTAGCCTCTTGGGCTTCCCTAGCTTCCTTGGCTTTCAAGGATCTGCAATCTTTCTTCCAATGACCATTATTTCCACAAAAGAAACATTTCCCCTTTCCATTTTTCTTCTCCACCTTACCATTGGGCTTTAGGTGATAAGGAGCCTTGGCCTTGCCATTATTTTTCTTTGGGCCTCGTGGCTTTAGGTCCGTACCCGTAAGCATGACGGAGGTTTTAAGCTCTGGTTTCAAGTCATTCTCTGCTTGCTTTATCAGATTGTGCAATTCTGCTAAAGTAGCTTCTTTATCAGACAGATGAAACTGCATAATAAAGTTAGTGAATTCTTTTGGTAAGGACTGAAGAATTAGATCCTGACATATCTCATGATCCATGATGAACCCGAGGTTGGCCAATTTTTCAATGTGGCCAATCATTTTAAGCACATGTCCACTAACAGATCCTTCTTTATACCTTGTTTGGAATAAGGCACATGACACTTGGAATCTCACGGTATGAACGGAAGTTGCATACAACTCCTTCAAGTGAAAGATGATGGTTTGAGCATCCATATCTTCGTGAGCTTTCTGAAGTTCGTCTGACATAGAGCCAAGCATTATGCAAACTGCTTGCTCATCATCATCGATATGTTTCTTCCAAGCATCGAATGTATTTTGGTCAGCATCTTCTGCGGGTTCAGGGGGAAACGGTCTTTCAAGAACATAGAAAATCTTTTCTTGTCGTAAGACAATTTTAAGATTTCTAAACCAGTCGTTGTAGTTGTCCCCTTTGAGCTTATGCTCATCAAGGATGGAACGAAGTGATACTCTGTTTGCCATTTGAATGTTTGGGAAATATTTTAACCACATGTTAAGAGAGAATGTTAAAATTAGGAATATGTTTTTCATTAATGTTTCATAATAACATGGGCTTTTAATATTATGATTAGCTCCCACTCAATTGTTTTAAAATTTTAAGCAAATCGCATCAACCCTAATATGATGGATTTCATGTGGGCAAGGATCCCATCATCATCATTTCATAACTCTGACTAGGGCCGATCGTTATAAAATACGATAATTTGGTAGGTTCCCAACCAATTTATGATATAAATCACAATTTCTTGATCATTGGGTTGGGCAATCAAACATGCCATAACTTATGCTAGTCATTGTGGACACCCAATTTTACCACTAAGTTATAAGACCACGCCTAAGGGTCGTTGCGTCTTATGAATCAGAAAAGTCAAACCATTGTCATAGTACGATTTATGGACAATTTGGTATTGGTCAGTCTGGTAAAGCCTAGTCCTGCCAATACGGTTTAAAGTAACCTTTGGGTCTATACTTTACAATGGGAGGCAAATTTTAGACATAAATTATTATTGAGGATTTTAGCAAGTTTAAGTGAATAACTGTCAAATGGATTCCTCCATTGAAAATTCCTCAGAGGGAGGGTGGAGCGAACTCTCATAAACACCCTTACCTCTTAGGCTCTTATCGCCTTGGTGACAGGAATAAACAATAGATCCTCCAAATTAGTCCAACACTTAAATATGCTTTAAGGTAAGCTTTGAGTAAATGATTATCTAGATGTCTTCACAACTTTTCCTTTTGGCTATAAAAAGGTAGTGATTGAAGGAAGACACCAAATTATTATCTAACTCTAGTAATACATTTGATTAAATTAACTTTAGTTTGGAAAGTTTTATTAACGCCTGGTCCCACCCCATTTGTATCTTTTATAATGTCTTTTATTATAAACAAGTGATTTATATTTATTAGCCTTAAAGGTAATAAATCTCTAAGTTCATCACGGAATAATTACTTAGTTAAGGGATAAGCAATACACTCAATTTCTTAGAAAGTCTCTAGATGCTTGCACCCTAAAATAATCATGCCAATTCTAATCATACATAGAATTATCAAGCATATGAGTTTTAATATGTTGGAACTATTTTAGGCATTAAATAACTTTGATTAATATTTAATTATGATATTGCATTTTATTTTATTCAAATAAATTTACTATTCACGTTTTTCTACAGACGCGTGAACTTTAAATTCAATTTCACAATTCAAATCTTAACCAAATCATGCAAAACTTATGCCTAAAATTAATTTCAGGGTGTTAGCTTTCCAACGAGCTTTTAAACACCCAATTTCGAGTTAAATGAGTGAGAATTAATCAAAACAAAAACGGCGCGCTGATACCTGTTGGGAAGCGGCCGCGAGTGCGCAACGGAAAATTAAATAATTAAAATTATGATACCGCTTTCCCTTTGCCCAAGACCCTTTTTTTTTTATTATTCTACAACCCTAGGCATGTTACTATATATTCTAAGCATAAAACTCATAAAACATGCAAAGAACATAAACCTAAACATGCTAACTATCATAAGAACTCTAATTAAAATAAAGAAAGAAAAAGACTTACTTAAACCGTAGACTCCTCCAGTCCTCCCTCCAATCTACAAGCTTTTTTGAACTCAACAAGCTCTTCCACGTTCCAAAAAGCCACCCAAGTGTGTGGCCTCCAAAGATGCACACACCAAAGCCAAAACTCAAAGGCAAGACTACACCTTGAGTGCACGGGTATTTTGCCTTGGTGCTAGCCTAGGCAAATACCTCAAAACTTTTAACTCTATCGTCATTCACCAATCCCTAAGCCACTATGGAACCTCATAAATGATCTGTTCAATAATTAAACATATTGAACATTTATGAACAATTCATACAACAATCATATATGTTGTTAAATATGTACTGTTACACTGTTAACCATTGATTTCGACTTTGTTGTGTGTGACCTTTTGGGTTCCCCTCAAGTTGACATGAAATGAATCATGATAATTTAATCGAACATAAATTATCCTTTGATCAGATGGTCGTTTGATTTCAATGACCAAGGTTGACATCTAGCAACATGCCAAGGCCCCCAAATGAGAAGGAAATATATATATACTCATTCTGTATGCGATTTACATATGATACGGTCTCTTGCCTCACTGTATCCCCACCTATTGACCTAGGGTATGGAAAGTGTCTATCCATATGGTCAAATGATGATGTTGATAGTGTCATGAATCGTGCTAACCCAAGAATCTCACATGATTCTTCTGATGTGGCCACAGTCTGAAGCACTGATCACATATATCAACCCGCGAACTGGAATACTACTCTTATAAGAAAATATTATCCGAGAGAGTGGCGACTCTCTGTTGTATCTTTACAAACTTCATTTGTTTCAACAAATGACCCAATCATACCCTATGACCGGATCTTTTGAACCGGGGAAGGAGAATGTCAAAGTTATCTGATCCACACATAAGATTGTAAAGACTCAAGTCTAAGGACTAGTCATATAATCGATACATGAAAGTTCTCACAGAGACATGTGATAAACACTCCATATGAAAACTTTCGGCGGTCAGTCGATGGACACGAGCAACTCATGCATCCATGTGATACACCAAGCGGATGGATCTCCGCTAGTAGCCTATGAGATCGGCTACCCCACTTAAGGGCGGATCATATCATCATGCTAGTCTCTCCGCTTTATGAATGCCCAAATTATTGACAAAACTATGACTATGAAAATTTAAGAGTAATGATTCTCATAAGGTGTGGAAACCATCGGCTTATTACTCCAAGGGCTTTATTACAGTGTTGATGATTCATATAAGTTATGTAAGACACGTATAATAAAATTGCCATTTTATTAATTAATGAAAATATTACAAATATA
Organism: Zanthoxylum bungeanum; assembly: GCA_019454045.1. Classification (NCBI taxonomy): domain Eukaryota; kingdom Viridiplantae; phylum Streptophyta; class Magnoliopsida; order Sapindales; family Rutaceae; genus Zanthoxylum; species Zanthoxylum bungeanum. The sequence continues at coordinate 7,908 of SKCR01002569.1, forward strand.
TGTACATATAGCCCATCCACAAGTTGGGTATAGGGCATATCCCTAACAGTGTTAGGTGCATCTTCGTGTATACAAGCCAACCTGCATGGTGAACCAATAGTCAAGAGGCTAAAGAACATAGTGAAGCCATGCATAAAAAAAGATCATCAACCGCCGAGACTAAATCCATTCCCAAGCGCCGCAAAAGAGGAACTTTAGAGTCAGTGCTCACCTAAAGATAATCCCTTGAAAGCTAAAAAAGTGGTCAAGCCAATTTTACCGAATGTGTAGTCCGAAAATTCAAAAGGGCAAAAAATCTACATATCCTGGCCCAAAGGTGGCCAATAGCTAAACAATTAAAAGACCCAAGGGGACCTTCCATAGTTACTCTGCCATAGCCAGCCAAACATCATTTTTCATGTCATAATAACCGGTGGATACTAAAGAAGAAAACATTTGAGATTAGCCGGTCCATTATATTGAAGCCACCATGACCACTTATGTAGTTACGTCTGGCTGAAGACGTTAAACTTAGCACTAACGGGAGGAAACCCACGTTTTTTTTGTTTTTTTTTTACTTCAGTTTTTTTTATTGTGTGTTATTTGCTTATTTATTAGTTTGCATGTGTATTTATACAATTATTAGTGCAACCAAATTCTGACCAACATGAGCCTGACCAACTCCATGTACGGTAGTGTTGTTCCTCATTCTTGTTTATTTATGTGTATCTTACATTGAGGATAATGAAATTTTTATGTTTGGGGGTGTGTGTATGTAAGCGTTAGTTAACACTAGAAAAAAAATTAAAAAATAATTAATTTTATCCTAGATAGTAAAATATATGTCCAAATGATGAGTTTTGTTTGCTTTAGAATGAAATCTTAGAATGATAACGGCCTAATTGACTCTTACCTTATGCCTTGAGTATGTGATCTAGGTTAGACTCGAAGCACTTAAGAATAGGTTTTTGCCAGTAAGAATATAGGTAGTTGACAAAGTGACTAGTTGAAGAAATTGCTTGTCGATGAATGACCGTTTGCTTAGATGTCTATCTCCATTTTCTAGTCTTATGATATATGGTATGGTTAAAAAAAAGAGAAGAAAAAAAAGAAAGAAGAAAAAATTTTTGAAAAAAAAGAATCAAAGAAAAAGAAAAGAAGTAAACTATCTATAACTGATAAGCGTGAAGCTATCCATGGGCAAGTGTTAGGACTACCATGAGGAAAATACTACTTAAAGGATAGGTGTTCTGAAAAAATACGAAAAAAGAAAAATAGAGTAACAAATCTTACCATACTGAGCAAAGAATAGGCAAATAGATAGTACTTTTGAGATATCTAGGTTGGTTAGGCCTACCGGATCCCAATTTCTAAGACGAAATCACTGAATTGGCTTACTTAGGAGTCGAGTTGGCTTACTTATGAGTCGAGTTGTGACTGAACCTTTACACACACACACACACACACTGTGAGTCTAGCATAGATAATTTATTCAAGAACTTGATTTTAAGTTGCGTTGAGTACTTTGAAGATTCTCTCATTTCATTGGTAGGCAATTTTAGATGACAATATTATCTGTAACAATCAGGACTATTTTGCTTGCTTTAAAATCTTTTTGCATGATTGAATGTGTGTGAATGACGTTTGTGGGTGTCATCGCCATAAGCCCTCGTGAGAATATAACTCGTCCACTAAGGCCATCTAAGGGTTTAAAGGCTTGTTGCATTTGCTAAATGCAATTGTGATCCCTACGAAAGTGGCCTAATTAATTTAGTTACTTTTGTTTGTTTATTTTTATTTAGTCTTTTGCTCGGGACTAGAAAAATTTTATGTTTATGGGTGTTTGATAGTGTGATTTATACTCACTTATTGATACATTATTAGCTTATTATTTTATTAGGTTTCGTGCCATTTTATGTGGTTTGTAGTTTATTTTTTTTGTTAGAAAGAAAGAAATAGATCATGGATCTTGAGGTTAACATACGTGTTTTGGGAGCTTACGGTTGCAAAGGAAGCACACAGAGAAAGAAAATCTGCAAGAAATACTCATCCTGACAGAGAGGGATGTGTCGCCACGCCAATTCTTGCATCGCGAAGCCCAAAATGAAGAAATACATATAATTTCCCTAGAAGTAAGCATCATGACGCCACTTCTGGCATCATGACCCCTTGAAAGATTTTCATAATCGTAGTAAGTCTGTTTTCTACATGTAGAAGGACTCCAGGACTTCCCTATAAATACATAAGTGCGTCCAAAACCCTAGGAGAGAGAATTAAACACAAATAGAGAGCTCAAAACAAATAATTAGAGAGATCCAAGGAGGAACATTTAAGAACAAGAAGAGGTGACGAAGGCGGTGACATCCGAAGATGAATCGATTCGATTCGGGATCTATCTTCTAGTTTTTTCTTTAAACTCTTATGATATTTATTATGTTCTTCACTCAGATTTTGTTGTTATTTAATTCAGTCAATAACTAATTTTATTATTCTAGAGGATGAAGTAGCCTATGTTTGAACCTATGTGTTTGATTGCCAAATTAATTGTTATGAAGTTCTATTTAGTTACTTATATTTTCTTATTTTAATACTTTTAGTTTGTGGCCACGAATTAGATGATTGCATGTTTAGAATCTATCACCTGGGAGAGGCGATTTTGAATAAGATCTAGAAAATATAACTTAGGAAATTTATAGAGTTCTTGAGGACCTATACTTCATTTGAGGTCGTTAACAAATAATCATAAAGCATAATGAGTTGTTAATTACTAGTTTTTTATAAGGATATCGAAGTCAGTAATTGATAATATTTTCACTCTACACTCGGGAGAGGGAGTAGAATAATTTATGACTCTTGGCTTATAATCTAAGAAATTGACTAATAATTGTTTGGCATGACAAATACACATGGGATAGCTAGGTGAAATCAGACTCTAGAATTTATCTCATTTCATCTTTCCTAACTAAACATTTTGATATCTTGTTTATTTAGTTTTTAGTTTTAATTTAGTTTATTTTAAATTACTTTTAAATAAAGTTAGATTTATTAATTATAGTACTTAGTGTGAGTTTGATTTCAATCCCCGTGGATTCGAAACTCATACTTATCTTTTACTATAACTTGACACCGTATACTTGCGGTATGAATTATCTCGCAACACTTGCCTTTTTCGTCTCGAAAGGCATGACCTTGTAACAATATAAGCCTTGAGTTGTGATAAATTTCATTTTTTCTTGATCATCAGTGTGAAAGGGGATATGATTATATCCATTATATGTTGGACAATTATGACCCATAGCGTCACTATTTGTACAGATCATGGTGTTGTTGTACAAATTAACTATGTGACAAAGGAGATTGCACTCTTATCATTTGTGATTAGATCACCTAGATAAATAAATGATAGGAGGTCCCTGTGATTTGTTCCTGGATTGAGAATGATATGAGACAGTATCAGTCCACGAAGGATAAATCATTAAATATCCATAGTCAGAGCATTATCGAGATTGGACATCGATGAATGCGTAAAAGACTAGTATTACACTTGTGCGTGTTGTGAGGGCACAACGTCATAGTTCTCATATATTTGGGTATAGGATACTCATGCAAGTGTAATATGAGGTTGTGTTTTACTGATGGTATGGGAAACAGCTTCGCTCTGGATAGACCCCCTCAGAATTCCATTGGTAGTATGACTATGTGTCTATGGAAATCCGAAATCAGGGTAGGTGTATTTGGTCTTAACCTGAGACTTTCACCGCTAATACTTGCGAAAATCAATATACTTTGGTTGCGGTCTTCCAGGGCTTTAACATGTTCTGTGTACGCCAATGCTGGGTATATTGAGAATCGTAGTGTGTTGGGTGTGATGTCAAGACGGAAGTGTCACTCCGGTCATATGAAGATGATGATCGCGTATGGATACATAACTGGTTCTCTAAAAAGGTTGCAACCTTCGGGATAATATGACTTGGTCATGATTATCCGATATTAAAGAGACTAGTTGCTTGTCATCCGATATATGCTTCGTACGAGGCAGACACTGTACCAGCCCAAGCCTTGCATGTGATCATCCGATACTGGATCGAAAAATGCAATACTACATATACTACGCCTGATATAGATCCTTTATTCCTGTAAGGATATTTCTGGAGAATTGGGTAGGCATGGCGCTTTGCTAGAAGCCAACCTTGTCTTGTAAATCGGTACAAACGTAGTACGAGGTACTTACGTGTTCGGATAGTCCGACGACCGAATTTACTGCCAACATATCTGGGGATCTCATGGGGCGCTTCCCGAAGATTCACCAATGACGTATGACTCGCACTTTAATTAATCTGGATTAATTAGATGAGAGAGAAATAAATCTGGGATTAATTGCGGAGATATTTTATTTGGGATAAAATATCATTTAAAGAGAGATAACGATTAATTTAGAATTAATCGGCAAATAAATATATTCGATATATTAAACGAAATTGGATTTCGACACGGAATTAAAATTAGATTTTAATTCCGGCGAACGAATTAATTTAGAATAATTCGTTAGCGACGTGAATAGTGACTTCGCTAAGCGTAATCATTTTATTACGTCGCAACATAAAATTCGTTAATTTGGAATTAGCGAACCCGAGCCCGGGATTGTTTGCGAGCGCATTCGCATTTCGAATACGAATGCGGCATGCAAGTCAAATCAAGCGTCAAATCGCTAGTCGCATCAAGCGTCAAATCACTTGTCACTTTGAGTGATGTGACTTGACAACTTGTGATTGATGTGATTGAATGATGTGTGTGGTTGGCATTTGTGGGCATTAATTGCCTTGACTTTTGGAACCAAAATTGTGTATTTGATTTTAGAAATCAATTACCAATTTTCAATTAACACATTTAACTCTCTCTCTCTCTCTCCATTCTCTTCATCTCTTCTTCTGTTCTTGGCAGTGAACTGCCGTGAGTCTTGAAGGAAAATGGAAGCTAAGTGCTTGGTTTTTGTGGCAAAAATCAAGAGAGCTAGCACTCCGAGAGACATGCAAGGTGATAAGGAAGTCCACCCATGAGCTGGGAATCACCACGACGAAGCTTGGAGCTTGGAAGATGATTCAAAGGCCGAAAACTGTGAGCTCCTTCACTGCCACTGCCGAGCAGTCCTTGTGAGCAGAAATTCAATTTTTGTTGCCTCCTGCGTCGCTCAACCGATCAATGTGAGTATTCCGTGACTTTCTCGATTGTATTCACACATGTTCATGCTTGTTTATTGATCATTGGGACCTTAGTAAACTCTAACATTATACGCATTAAGAAAGGATATCCTTTCATACCCCGTTATGACATCTACTAACTGGTCTATCTTCGAAAGTGAATAAGGGTATTTTGGACATGCCTTATTCAAATTGGTGTAATCCACACACTTCAAGATCAATTGGGGATATCTTACTTCTCTAATCACTTTTGTTTTTGTTGTACTAGCTTAGCATCCCGGTTATCGGCTAGCCGATGGAACGCCAAATTCGGATCTATTTTGTGCATGTCCTCAGGTGACCATGAGAATATATCAGCATTCCTCTAGAGGAACTCCATTAACTCCCATTTCGCATCTTCCGTCAATTTAGACCCAATATGTACACTTCTATATGGACATGCCGGATCCAGTAGTCATGACTCCAAACCTTCAATGGTCGGAGCCCAATAATCATTGTCATCTACGAACCACTTCAGAACAGAATCCTGTAATTTCTATTTGGTATTCTTCAAAGGCCTCTCCTCATCAAACACATTTTTACCATTATTTTCCTCTTTCCTGCTGGCAGGGTGAATTGTCAAAACATAACACTGTCGGGCAGTCTGCTGGTCCCCTCTTATTTAAATGTTCTGGTCTTATCTGAATTTACTCATTTCACAACCAGGTTAAGTGTAGATGGAACGACCTTCATGCTATGTATCTATTGCCCTCCCTCAATGATATTATTGGCTGATGGTGCGCCTATTACTAAGAAGCCGATATTCATCGTTATATCTCTTGTGGTCATTGGCAGAGTAATAAAGCCTCGCGCGTTACGCCTCGTTCCCTCAAAGGTTATAAGTGGTGAATGACATGAGCGCGAATCATTTTTCTTCAATTTCATCTTTCTGAAAGTTTCTCCAAATAAAATATCGGCAATACTGCCTCCGTCAACTAATATCTTCTGGACTTTGGTACTGCCTATCACCAGAGACACCACCAACGGGTCAATATATGGAAAGTCCACTTCAGCTAAATCTTTTTCTGGAGAAAATAATAGAGGATGGATCTTCCTTTATGACCATGATCTTTGCACGCGAGTTTCCCATGTATGGTGCAAACATACCTCATATCAATCTACATCTCAACGAACCAAGCTACTAGGTAATTCACAAGCTCTTTTCCCTAGTGGATTATCATTGCTATCTCCACCGGAAGATTATCATCTTCTTCAGTGCACAGCCTTGACTCTAGAGCCGGTTCTCACTTACAGATGCTGCTCCGCCATGCCTATATTGCTGCAAATATCCATTCCAAATATTTGGTTCTTAAAAGTGTAGCTATTGTTGGTTTTGTGCCTAATGTCATTGTGGAAGGCATAGTAAAGGTTCCGGTCTCGAGCTCACCAGGGGATTTGAATGGGTTGGGCTCCTTGAACAGATCGAATTCCTTATGCTATGCCCAAATTTGGCGGGGTTAATGTTTAAGGGTATATCTTTAGAGTAATATAAGTGTTGGGTTTTGGGTTTTTGCTGGATTTGTATCTCGGTTTGGGTTTCTTTGTTTGTTCTAGGGCTTGCCACTTTTTTGGACTATGTGGGAGTGGCTATTTCTGGAGGTTTTAGTGGTTCATTTTTTGCTACTGTAATCGCAGTAGCTCTACTTTCTTCCAGCCTTTTGAAGTTATCGTCTTCTTCAATTCTTATCCAATGTAGAGTCTTCAGATTCACCTCCTCCATACTCTGAAAATCCTTTCTCTCTAATACTCCGCATAGCTTGTGTTTTTCTAGAAGGTTTTACTATAAATTTTGGCTACCAACTTCATGTTATAATCTTTGATCTACAGCAGTGTCTGATTATATCGGTGCAAGAAAGCCCAAATGGTCTCTTTGGGCTTTTTCTTTAGCTCGAAGATAGTATCGATGGTTTTATAGGGACAAGCTCGAAGATACGCATAATAGGGAAGTCCATGCGCAAACAACACAATACATATATGCGTCTGATTACATCATGGTAAAGGATTTTAACCTCTCAAAATAGAGGACCTTTAATCGCACTTACTAAGCCCATGCGCGCAAAACAACACAATACATATATAAAAAGTAAAGACAACGATATCGGACTTCGTGTATCCGATTGAAAATATCTCACATCCAATCGAATATACATTATCCGGCGCGGCAAAGCATCGTGTAAAGGATTTTAACCTCTCAAAATAGAGGACCTTTATCGCACTTACTAAGCCCATGCGCTTTATCACATCATTACGTAAACAAATAACATTTGGAAATCAAGTAACGAATAATAAACAAATTAAAACAACATAAAATGAAATATGCACCGTTTACTCAAGTGGTACGTGGAGTTGTATCCCGAGTACAGATCATACTACCGTCCATTCAGAATCGGCTATGAAATTTATGTCCGGGTTTCCATCCTATATACCACGAGAGGCGACACATTTTCCATTTTATTCAAAGGCCACAACATACATCATTTTACAATTCATGTATTTTCTATCTATTTAAGGGCAACAACATGCTTCACTCCATAATAATCATGCAAACGAAACTCAATAAATAATAAAAATACAACTGAAAAGAGGATGTGAAAGAATATCCTCACAACACGCACAAGTGTAATACTAGTCTTTTACGTATTTATCGATGTCCGATCTCGATAATACTCCTACTAGGGATATATAATGATTTATCCTTCGTGGACTGATACTGTCTCATATCATTCTCAATCCAGGAACAAATCACATGGACCTCTTATCATTTATATATCTAGGTGATCTAATCACAAATGATAAGAGTGAAATCTCATTTGTCATATAGTTAATTTGTACAACAACACCATGATCTGTAAAAATAGTGACGCTATGGGTCATAATTGTCCAACAATCTCCCACTTGGCCTATAGCCAGTCACTAGAGTGTCTGACACCCGAACTATGTACGGTTGGCTCAAACTGCTGAGAAAAGGCTTTCGTCAGCGGATTTGCATGATTATCATCTGATGCGATTTATTCGATCATCACATCGCCACGATGTATGATCCGAACGAATCAGATGAATAATCGAAGTATGTATCTGGATCGTTGATGAGACCGTTAATTCTTTAGCCTGTGCTGACGCATAGCTCAGCAGCTAACATAACTATATCTAATCTAATTAGATTTATTATCGACCCAGAAGGCTTCTATTGCTGCCTCAGCTGCAACAATATTCCGCATTTGTTGTTTATTCGGTAACAGTATCTTACTTGGAAGATTTCCAGCTCACTGTTCCATTATTCAAACTGTATAGTACCGTTTACGATTTATAATCGTTTTTATCGATTTGGAAACTTGCTACAGTGATCCCAGTCACTACAAGTTCTCCTTCTCCATAGACTAAGACATCATCCTTAGTTCTCTAAGATACTAACGGATTTCTTAACATCAATCCAATGACTATCACTTGGATTGGCCTGTTTGTGATTTCATATGCTCAAAGCGTATGAGATATCAGATAACATCATTTTTCAATGTATGAGTTCTCGGAGAGTTTTCTCGAAAGCCAAGCTTTCACCGATTATTATTATGGGAATATCATTTCCAAGAAATGACACATTATCATTATTTATAGGACATCCACTGTCAGTGCGCTCCCACTAACCCTCTTATAAACACAAGAATGTTTTTGTTTTGAATTAAATCATAAACTATTATGATTTCATCAAAACGACGATTCCAAGAACCTATACTTGCTTCAATCCAAACATGGATCGATCAACCTGCAAACCTTGTTTGCTAGTTTTGGTACGACAAAACCGACAGGATGTTGTAAACATCCTCCAAAAGGTTTCCTTTTCAGGAAAGCGATTTTCCCGTTAAGCTGACATATTTCATAAATGAAACATGCACCTTTAGCAAGCATTATCCAAATGGATTTACCATGGCAACAATTAAAAGGTTTCGTTGTAATCAACATAATGTTGATAACGACACCTTTCCACTAAAAGCCTAGCTTTATCGTAGGTATGTTGCCATCCATGTACGTCTTCCTTGAAGACTTATAAGTACCAATAGGCACAATGCCTTGGGATACATCAACTAGTATCCAAACTTGTTGATATACATGGAATCCATTTTGGACTTATGGCACTTTGCCATAATAGGGAGTCGATACCTTGTATCATTCCTCATACGTTGTCAGTTGGTATTCCTCAAAAGATTGACATCTTTATGAGGTGAGATCAGAAACCCATACCCCAGGTTGTTTTCTGATTCTCTCCGACTACGTGGTTCTTGTGCATTCGAAGATTAATAGTATAGTTTATCCTTGATGAACTATTTGTGTTCCATTAGGAATTGGTGCCTATAATCGTATTACTCCAATTTTCATCGAGTTTTACTATCCTCCCACTTGTCACTGCATATAGGTATTCCTCTTAGGAAAACCGCATAGTGAGCAACAATTACATTATTCTCATGTGAGTTGTATAAGTACTATACTTATGGTATCCCTAGGATAACCTACAGTTGGCACTTATCCAATTTGAGTTCTAGTTTGGTATCATCCAAACGTATGCCTAGCATTCCCTAATTTTCAGGAATGAGAAACCTGGTTTCTTTCCCGTTCATATCTAATATGATGTGTGTCTAACAGATTTTAATGCAACCTTATTCAAAATAAGTTTTGCACTGTTTAAAGCTTATCCGTTGAAGGAAATGGTAGCTCAGAGCGACTCAGGATTAACCTAATTATGTCCAACAAAATTTGGTTTCTCTGGTTTGGACACACCGTGAGGATGACGAGTTCCGGGAGGAGTCCTCATTGAAAGAATACTATACTCTTTCAAGTATACTAGAAACTTATTGCTTAAGTATTTTCCATTACGGTTTTACCGTGACGGTTTAATACTATAGCTGATCTGTTTGTCTACTTCGTGTCGAAACTGTAAAATTTTCCGATTTGTGTTCTTCAAAAGAAACACATAACCATAACGCGATGCCAATCCGTAAAGGTCACGAAATATTCATATCCACTCTAGCCTAGCTAGACATGGGCCCACTTGCTTCACTATGAACTAGGGCTAACAAATTGGTGGCATTTGCACTTTTACCAAGTAAATAGTGTTTTAGGCACTTTGCCCAATTAACTAGATTTGTAGACTTTATTTGACTAGAATCAAATCAGTCCGAGTACCCACTCTTCAAAAGTGTGGATATACGATTCTTGTTTTAGTTGTGTCCCAGACAACAATGCCACAATATGTTTCTCTTGATCAAATCAGTTTGAGCTATTTGTTTGTCATGTTATACGTTTGAGATTTATTTATATTCAAAATATAAATTCTGTTATTCACATCTAATGTGTTTATCTCAATATCATCTTTATCTAATGAAACACTTTAGTGTTCTAGAATATAAGGTAAACCCATAGTGGGTTAAACACTGATATAGAGATAATGTTTCTAGTCAAACTAGTTACATTATAACAGGTTCATAATTTAGGTACACACCCGAAGGTAGTTCCTAAACTTAGGTATCTACGGTTTAAAACAGCGACTTTCATCCCGTTTCCAATTCACAGATTAATCTCTATTGAAGTCAATATCATATTCATAACAGATTCTGAACATCAATATATATATTTATGTACCACACTAAGTATTTAAAATCTAATTTTAATACTAGTAGTGAACATAATGTTGACAAACATATTTAAAGTCAGAGCCTTGCTCACCTTGAATTCCTTCATGTCTGCTTTGTCCAAACGACAGTCACGCTTACGAGATCTCGTTTGCCATAATTTAGGCAGACATTTTGGGATATGTCATTTATCTTCCAAGAAGACTATAATGATTTTGCCTTTCCCTATTTCAACACTCCAGAAGCCTTTGGCCTAGCCTCGGCCTTCTAGAATATCGAAGTAAGGTGCGCCTTGCGCTACTTGCCTAATTGCAAAGTTTGACTTTGTCTCCTTGAGAATAGTCATTAACTCTCCAAGAGTTATTAATGCAATTTAGTACTTCTAAAATCTAAAGATAGATTTATGAAGATCCTTCAATTTCATTATCATACTTTAAGGATCTAATCCTTAGTTCTGATTCAGAAATTAATGAGTCTACTGCGACAAGCTTAATGGATTAAGCACTAAAGTTATTATTACATAAATCTTCCAAAGATTATGCTTTACTGTTTGCTTAACTTCGGGCTTAGGCCTAATATGTTATTTTATCAAATAAAGTAACTTATTATTTTCCAGGACCATCCTGAAATTTATTCCCAATTTGAAAATTAGACCATTTAAATACACTTTCCTTAGGATTATGTTTTAAATGTCAATCTTTCAATTTTATCTTGATTTTAATAGTCCAACTATTTAATCAATGATTTTGGTACTATTAAATATAATGATTATTATAGTCCAACTATATTAATCAACTATACTTTTAATTTGTTTGAATATAGTCCAACTATTAATTAAAAACAACAATTAAATATTAGTCCAACTAATATTTTATTTATTTGACGAATGATATTTGAATGAGCGCGTATGGCAATTAATTAAATGAATATTGTAAATTCAATTCTTGCCTCCCACTATTTTTCGGCGAGCCTCTAACCTGCTGTCGAGTACTCGGGAAACCGTGTTTCCTAGCGGGTTAAGATCCCGTTAAATATCACACAATCTTGACTTTGGCCAAAAAATTGTATGATAATTAACTAGGTAGATCTCTAAGATCAATTGGATCCAATCCAATTCCTAGATCCAGTAGGGGAAAATCCAAGTCCGAAACATATATCTTATATATGCCAATACATCCAATGTATTACCTAACCTTTTTCCTCTGAATCAACTAAGCCTTGGCTTTGGCAAAACAAACTTAGTGACCCCAGTTAAGCGCGACCCATTGACCATGGAAAGCTTCGTAATCAATGTCGATGGACAAGAAATGGTCTTGACTTTGGCAAACAAACCACAACTTGGACAAGACACCAATATGTAACAAAGCCTTCGTGATTCAAACACATCCTCGAAGGACAAAGCCTTGACTTTGGCCAACAAGCCAATGCCAGTCTCGGATCTTGAGTGAGAATCACTCAATGGGAGGAAAGACGCTTAATATTTTGCGAGGGTTTTTCGCGTGCAAATTGGCAACCAATTTATTATCTTTGTTAAGGTCTCATCATCATACACCCTTAAATATGCATTCTAAACATATAATAAAGCGCGTATGTAAAATAATAATGATATGCGGATGGATACTTTACACATTGATCCTAGATCAAATCTCTCCCTTTCTCTCTCCCGCTAGCACATGTATTACTTCTCCCCGTTACACTACACTTCTAAAGAAACCTCATTTACATTGAGGGGAATAGGTGAGAATAGAATACAAAGAATATGGAGGTATAAGGCTGGACACGTAGGTCCAATTAATAAATCAAATTTATTACAACAATTTCTAAAATTTTCCCACCCATCTAATATCCATCCGATAAACATTATTCATGCATCGCAACCATGTATTCACACAAGCATGTTATCAATCAATCTAATCAAATTAATTAATATGATAATTAGTGACCATCCAACCATAAAAATCCAATTTCATAATTTAATTAAACAAAGTGCATAGCATAACTAATTACCCAAATCAATATTTCCAAAACACCAAATTAGCCCAATTATCATGCTTATTTTCATCATCACATGTCCAACATATTTTGATTAAAATCAAACCCAATTACATGATTCTCATGTCTCGGCCAAGGAGTATTTTCATGTCCAATTTTAAATCCAATCCAATTGAATCAAATTAAACATTAAATCAACATTCCCAATTGATTTATAACTCATCCAATGAATCAAAAAATCAAAATTCCAATACTTTTAGGGCTTCCAACCATTCGGCCAACACAAAAATTTGGGGAAAAAATGATCCAATCATAATTTCTTCAAATTGATCTAATCAATCCTTAATTAAAACACATTTAAACATATTCATTCATCCAATTTCATAAATCACGCTCAAACACATTTTTTCCCAAATTTTAACCCTAAACAATTTCATGTTCAACCTTGCTCTGATATCATTGTTGGTGTTTGCTAAGGTCCCAAGATCATTAAACAAGCATGAAACAAGTGCGAATACAAATCAACGAAGTTGTGGAATACTCACATCGATCGGTTGAGCTACGCGGGAGACAACAAAATCTGATCTTCGGAATATAAATCAACGAAGTAGCGTTCGTAAACGCGTTCGAACAGTAAACAGAAGGTTCGCGTTCGTGTAGCGTTTGAGAACGTGTTTGAATGGATCCAGACCTGATACATAATAAAACAAAGAAAATACCTGCGCGTTTGTGTAGCATTTGAAAAATGCGTTCGAATGGTAAACATAAGGTTCACGTTCGTGTGTAGCGTTCGAGAATGCATTCGAACGGGACCAGACCTGATGCATAATAAAACAATGAAAATACATGTGCGTTCGTGTAGCGTTTGTAAAACGCGTTTGAACGGTAAACAGAAGGTTCACGTTCGTGTAGCGTTTGAGAACGCGTTCGAACGGGACCAGACCTGATGCATGATAAAACGAAAAAAATGCGTGCGCGTTCGAGTAGCATCTAAAAACGTGTTCGAACATTAAACAGAAGGTATGCGTTCATGTAGCATTCGAGAACGCGTTCGAACGGAACCAGACCTGATGCATGCAACACATACATGGACAAACAAATCTACAAGGTAGGACCTCACGTGTCCGATTGAACTCATTCTCATCCAATCATGTGTACCTCATCCGGCGCGGCAAAGCATCGTGGTAAAGGATTTTAACCTATCAAAATAGAGGACCTTTATTCACACTTACTAAGACCATGCGCAAATAATACAATGCATATAAGAAATAAAAGAAACAACAATATCGGACTTCATATACCCGATTGAACACATCTCACATTCAACCGAATATACATCGTCCGGCGCGGCGAAGCATCGTGGTAAAGGATTTTAACCTCTCAAAATAGAGGACCTTTAATCGCACTTACTAAGCCCATGCGCAAACAATACAATACATATATAAAAAGTAAAGACAACGATATCGGACTTCATGTATCCGATTGAACATATCTCACATCCAATCGAATATACATTATCTGGCGTGGCGAAGCATCGTGGTAAAGGATTTTAACCTCTCAAAATAGAGGACCTTTAATCGCACTTACTAAGCCCATGCGCAAATAACACAATACATATATAAAAAGTAAAGACAACGATATCGGACTTCGTGTATCCGATTGAACATATCTCACATCCAATCGAATATACAATATCCGGCGCAGCAAAGCATCGTGGTAAAGGATTTTAACCTCTCAAAATAGAGGACCTTTAATCGCACTCACTAAGCCCATGCGCTTTATCTCATCATTACGTAAACAAATAACATACGGAAATCAAGTAACAAATCAAAACAACATAAAATGAAATATGCGCCGTTTACTCAAGTGGTACGTGGAGTTGTATCCCTAGTACAGATCATACCACCGTCCATTCGGAATCGGCTATGAAATTTATGTCCGGGTTTCCATCCTATATACCACGAGAGGCGACACATTTTCCATTTTATTCAAAGGCCACAACATACATCATTTTACAATTCATGTATTTTCTATTTATTCAAGGGCCACAACATGCTTCACTCCACAATAATCATGCAAACGAAACTCAATAAATAATAAAAATACAACTGAAAAGCGGATGTGAAAGAATACCCTCAGGTCTAACCTTTTTCGTCGACTCTCGGACTCGCGTTTCACCGAGATCGGAAGGGTGAAAGCTTCCCAACTTTTCTGATTCACTGGTTTGCAGTTTTTCCTCGCTGTTTCGCTGGTCAAGCTACTGTTTTTGCTCCGTTTCGCCGCTGTACTTCTGATGTATCTTGGTCACTATTTTTGGTGTTTTAGGCTACTGTATGGGTGTTTTTAAAGGCTTTAAGTACAGTTTTTTAGTCACTGGTTTAGGTGATTCAGGGGCTGTTTTTTAAGGTATTTTCGGTGATATGTGGCTGCTGTATAGGGGCTGTTTTTTGGTGATGTGTGCTGCTGTATAGGGGCTGTTTTGGTGGTGTTTCAGGTTGTAATGTTTTCGGCAATGGATGGGTTTATGGGGCTGTGATTTTCGGCTAAGGGTGTAGGAGGAGAAGAGAAATATTTGCTTGCTGTATGCGTGAATCAAGAGGTTTTTTTTCTTGCTGTATGCGTGTGTGTCAGAGGCTCCAAGGGTTGGGAGAGGTTGGTTTTTTATAGGCAAATGGGGTAGGGCTACTCCTTGCTTGACAAGGAAAGGGATTTGGCATTTAAGGGGGATTTGATTTAGTGTCAAACAAGGAAATCCTAAGATTGAGGGGGAACAAAATTAGTTCAATTTAGGAAGTGAATATATTTAATTTGTGTTGTTTAGGCATAATATTTGTTAAGTTAGGAATACAATATTTTTAATTAGGAATAACATTATTCTTGATTGGGAATATAATTGGTTGATTGATTTTAATTAGGCATGATCTTATTTAATGTTTTATTGAATTTGGTATATGATTTAATTAATGTTTCATTTAATTTGGTATATGATTTAATTAATTTGGTTGTATTTTAAGGGCCTTGGGCGTGTGGGCCAATGTAGTGGGCATGTGGGCTAGCAGAAAAACCAGAAATGCCGACGCCGTTCGAACGCTGATTCGAACGCTACACGAACGCCCGCAATCTGCTTGAAGTTCGAACGTGGTCACGAACGCAGTACGAATGAAAAAATAGTGAACTTTTGAAATGAATCTGATGACATACTTATTCTGAATTTCCCCTTCCGACGTCCGTTTCCCGCGACTTCTGCGACTTAAAAGGTAGTGCCTCCAAATGAGACTCATCATAGAGACTTATATGCAAAACTACAGTGCCTACAGTCGCCCCCACTTTGATGGGACTTGTGTAATGTGTAACAGTGAAAATCCTATCAAAGTTATGCAATGCATTTTCACTTACCTGGCTCGCCAGCTGCCACCTGACTTGATGATGCAGTGGACCTCATCCTGGGACGCATCCCAATAGCTGCAACCGACAACGGGGGCCTCGACCCTGGGACGCATCCCAATACCACTGACAAAAGGTGGGCCTCGACCCTGGGACGCATCCCGAAACTGATGATGCAGTGGACCTCGATCCTAGGACGCATCCCAATAGCTGTAACCGACAACGGGGGCCTCGACCCTGGGACGCATCCCGAAACTGATGATGTAGTGGACCTCGATCCTAGGACGCATCCCAATAGCTGCAACTGACAACGGGGGCCTCGACCCTGGGACGCATCCCAATACCATTGACAAAAGGTGGGCCTTGACCCTAGGACGCATCCCGAAACTGATGATGCAGTGGACCTCGATCCTGGGACGCATCCCAATAGGTGCAACCGACAATGGGGGCCTCGACACTGGGACCCATCCCAATACCGCTGACAAAAGGTGGGCCTCGACCCTAGGATGCATCCCGAAACTGGTGATGCAGTGTACCTCGATCCTAGGACGCATCCCAATAACTGCAACTGATATATGTGTTGATGTGGGCCTCAACCCCGAGATGCATCCCCAAGATTGCTACTAGCATTGATGTGGGCCTCGCCCCCTGGGACGCATCCTAAAAATGCTTCTGGTGCATTGATGCTTCCAATTGGCTTGTCGTTGCCGCCTTCTATTTTTCTTCTTCAAAACCTGTGAATACAAAACAAACGCAAAACGAATGCCAAAATGTGTTACATGTATGCATGCATACATGAATTTTCTTATCCCGTCGGGTTACGTCTTCTGCCAAGTTTTCTCTTTCTCAGGCAAAATATTGCTTCAATCTATCCAAGTTGATCGGCTTAGTGAACTCGTTACCTTCCAAGTCTGACAGTTTCACTGCCTCATTTCCCATTACTTTCGGCACTAGGTAAGGTCCTTCCCAGTTAGGTCTGAACTTTCCTCTCGGATCTGTCATCGACGGCCTCGACTGCTTAAGTACCAAATCACCCTTTCTGATCTTGGTGGGACGTACTTTCTTGTTCAATGTGTTGGGTTTCAATCAAGTCCCAAGGATCATAAATCAAGCATAAAACGAGTTGAATACAACTAAAGGAGGGGCAGAATAACTCACATTGATCGGTAGAGATGCAACAAGGACCAAAAACGCACTGCTACTCCTTGCTCGGCAGTGGGCTGCACAAATGGTGAACTGCACGGCGTGAGGGCTGCTTCCTCCTCCAAGAATCGGCCATGGGTGTCCTCCATGGAAGCTCCAAGCTTCAAGCTTCACAAGGTGATTCATTGGTCATGAAAACACTACCCTATCACCTTGGTATGGCTCCTATAGTGTGCTAGCACTTGATGATTTGCCACAAATCATCATTTTCCTCCTTGTGTTTCACGTGAAGTGAAAACTGAAACCAGAAGAAGAAATCGGTCTTGAGACCGTGAGAGAGATGAAGAGGGGTTTTGGCTCCAAAAGCCAATACCGAAAATGAAGAGAGAGAAATTGTGGGAAATGAAAAATTGTAAAAGGATTATATATTTCAAAAGAAATAAATCATTTACCTTTTTTTCCATTTCAAAAAGCAAACATTAAATGCTTTCTTACAATCACATCAACTCACATCAATCTCTCAAATGTCACATCACTCAAAGTGACAAGTGATTTGACGCTTGATGTGACTAATGATTTGACGCTTGATTTGACTTGTGTGCCGCACTCGAATTCGAAATGCGAATGCGCTCGCAAATAATCCCGGGCTCGGGTTCGCTAATTCTAAATTAACGAATTATGTGTTGCGTCGTAATTAAACGATTACGCCTAGCGAAATCACTATTCACATCGCTAACGAATTAATTCTAAATTCATTCGTTCGCCCGAATTAAAACCTAATTTTAATTCCGCATCGAAATCCAATTTTGTATAATATATAAAATATATTATTTTATCAATTAATTCCAAATTAATCGTACTCTCTCTTTAATTGATATTTTATCCGAGATAAAATATCTCCGCAATTAATCCCAGATTAATTTTCTCTCTCATTAAATTAATCCCAGATTAATTAAAGTGCGAGTCATACGTCATCGGTGAATCTTCGGGGAGCGACCCATGGGATCTCCGGATATGTTGTCAGTAAATCAGGTCGTTGGACTATCCGAACACGTAAGTACCTTGTACTACGTTTACACCGATTCACAAGACAAGGTTGGCTTCTAGCAAAGCGCCATGCCTACCCAATTCTCCAGAAACATGCTTACAGGAATAAACGATCTATATCAGGCGTAGTATACGTGGTATTGCGTATTTCGATCCAGTATCGGATGATCACATGCTAGGCCTGGGGCTGGAATTGTGTCTGCCCTATACGAAACACATGTCGGATGTTTGGTAACTAGTCTTTATATCGGATAACTATGACCTAGTCATATTATCCCGATAACTGCAGTACTTAAGAGAACCCGTACCGCATCCTACGTGACCATCATCTCCATATGACTGGAGTGACACTTCCGTCTTAACATCACACCCAACACACTACGATTCTCAATATACCCAGCATTGGCATACACAGAACCTGTTAAAGCCCTGGACGACCTCAATCAAAGCATATTGATTGTCGTATGTATTAGCGGTGCAAGTCTCAGGTTAAGACCAAATACACCTACCCTGATTTCGGACTTCCATAGACACATAGTCATACTACCAATGGAATTCCGAGGGGGTCTTATCCAGAGCGAAGCTGTTTCCCGTACCATCGGTAAAACACAACCTCCTATTACACTTGCATGAGTATCCTATACCCAAACATATGAGAACTATTCCGTTGTGCCCTCACAACGCGCACAAATGTAATACTAGTCTTTTATGTATTTATCGATGTCCAATCTCGATAATACTATGACTAGGGATATTTAATGATTTATCCTTCATGGACTGATACTGTCTCATATCATTATCAGTCCAGGAACAAATCATTATGGACCTCCTATCATTTATACATCTAGGTGATAATCACAAATGATAAGAGTGCATCTCCTTTGTCACATAGTTAATTTTACAACAACACCGTGATCTGTACAAATAGTGACGCTATGGGTCATAATTGTCCAACAATCTCCCACTTGGCCTATAGCCAGTCACTCGAGTGCTTGACACCCGAACTATGTACGGTTGGCTCAAATTGCGAGGAAAGGTTTTCGTCAGCGGATTTACGTGATTATCATCTGATGCGATTTATTCGATCATCACATCGCCCGACGATGTTTTGATCCGAACGAATCAGATGAATATCGAAGTATTTATCTGGATC
>SKCR01002570.1:0-27466 GCA_019454045.1 Zanthoxylum bungeanum
AAGTTTAAGTCTATCTAAT
This sequence comes from Zanthoxylum bungeanum, assembly GCA_019454045.1. Taxonomy (NCBI): domain Eukaryota; kingdom Viridiplantae; phylum Streptophyta; class Magnoliopsida; order Sapindales; family Rutaceae; genus Zanthoxylum; species Zanthoxylum bungeanum. The sequence continues at coordinate 20 of SKCR01002570.1, forward strand.
ATAGATTAAGGAAAACAAACAAGCGGCTATTTCCATAATAATACACACTGCCTAAGTTAAGGAATTTTTAAACTTAACAGTGTCTCCCACTATTTTACGTAATACCGTAATCCCCAACGGAAAAATGAGAATTCAATAATTAAATCGAATTCCATAATGGGAAGAGGACCCCATGAATATATTTCGACTCACAGCAGAGGCACGGTCTCGCTTACGTATATTCACAGGTAGACAACTCATTGTCAATCACTCACTAGTGACTCATGGGTTTCCGGTCCTGGTCGTTTCTCGTTTTCGCTGCTAAGGCAGGCCCACAAGGAGACGTACCAAGGTTAAACTCGTCAATGATAAAGTCAAGTTACTTGCGTAACCCTGACAGCTAGGGCACGTTCAGGATTCCGCATTCGCTTGAATTTATCTAGTATCTAATATACATCCGGCATAAATAAATCTCTATCGGCTACACCCTCACAGCAGAGGCACGGTCTCGGATGTAGTCACCGAAAAATATTAATAAACCGTATTGACAAGACGGACCAAGAAACAAGTATTCCAAATACCAGTTACTTTAAAACCTTATTAAGTGGGGATATTCCATAAAGTGTCATACACTTTAAATTTAATCAAATTAAATGAAAGCATGCATGTATCAAGTAAAGAAAAGAACAAACATTAGATTTTAAAGGGTAATCATATTAGGGTGTCCAAAATCAGACTCGTTCTGATACCATTTTGTAGGGGTTTTAAGGGGGAATATCGGTAACGCAGAGGAATCGCAAAAAATCAAAATTTTCCAATTTCAAAAATTTTTCTCTAATCAATTAAATAAACTTATTTATTTAATTATAAAAATATAAAATTCTGAAAAATTACACAAAAATCAAATTTCTTGGTAATTACCGAATTGCCCCAAAACTTTGTTAATTGATAATTTTAATCCAAAAGTTGTCAAATACAATTTTGGATGATTCTAAATTATTTCTAAAATGTTTTTCAACACATCTAATGCATCAAAATCAGATTTCACACAAATCCCCAATTTTTAGTCTAATGACGTGAGCCACCCAAAATTTTCAATTAATTACAATTTGGTCCCTTTAGTTCAAAACATGCCAAGATCAAATCCAATCAACCTAAAATTTTACATGCATCATAGTCATACCATAATACATCACATATATGAAAATACCCAAATTTGGAGTGGGTTATGAACCCTAATTTTTCAATTTCATCAAATTGTCCAATTTCACCAAATTTACAAAATCCAACCATTTAATCCATTCAATACTTCACCAATCTAGCCTCACCACTTTGAAACAACTCTAGAACAATTCTAGGTCACCAAGGAGTGGCTTACCAACTCTAGAATGGAAACTTGATTTTCTAAAAATCAAAAGTAAAGCTTTGAAACCATTTCAAGCTTACTTACATGCTTCAATCTTTCATCAAAGTTCACAACCAAAATAAACACAAACTATAAGAAGAGAGACAAGACCAAAGCAACACAAAATGATGCTAAGCATGTTAGAAATAATTTTCATGTTGAAGACTTTGAAAATTAACTTACAAAATCATGATTTTCAAAGCCATCTTTCTTTAGCCTTCAAACTTTTCTCTTAACTACTTTTGTATTCTATTTGTTGTCTAATGAACTTCTTAAAACCCTAAAAGATGAAACAAAACAATATATACTCCGCAAATTTAGCCTTGGCCGAAATTTAAGATGTATATACTAATATCTAGATATTTTTCATTTCATTTAATTTTGCTTTATCAACTTGCTTTAATCATTATCAAACCATTTAATGATTTAAAGTAAGTCAACAATTGCAACTCAAAAATATAACACTTATATTTAATTTAAGGGTATGGCCGAATTTGACATTAATGATAGGAAATTGATATTTTCAATTTTAACAATTTAAAATAAATATCCAAGGAAGTCAAATCCAATTTGACAACATTTTCCTTTAATGTAAAGTCAAACATTTACACTAATAATCATTTCCTAACTTTATCATTTCATAAGATATTTATATTTTAATTATATTAATTATTTAACAATTAAATAATTAATTAATTATTTAAATAAAATATCTCAAATATTTGTATTATATTTACTTTAAATATCTCAAATACATATATAAATGATATATGTCAAATACATTTATTTAACAATTTATTAATGTGTATTTAATAATATCATATATTAAATACAAATACACATTAATTATGAAATAACGGTTCAGGCCGTTTGCATGTATTTTTCGTTTAACAGTTAAACGATTTATAAATAATCACCATTATTCATAAAAGTTGCCCTAGTGCTCTACGAGTATATTTCATTAGTGAGACTCTCTAGATTCAGGTATATCCGTCACAAAATCTAATTCGTGTCCATAATTTACCCACCCGTAAATTATGACGACCACAGATAAACTAGCTGAATCATACAGGTCGAGGTCATTGCATACGTATAATCCATCCGTCACAGGTATCCGGAAAATCCCAGAGATATAGATGTAAACGTCAAATCTCTATAGGTATTATCCCATCGACGTATCTATTAGCAATCTATAAATAACATTCGGAACTCACTTCCGAAGTATACTATGGCCATAGATTTAACTGATTGCTAATCACATATGGACTACCTATGCTCTGTACACAGAACTGACGGATCCTATCTTGACACACACAGGATATCCTGAGGATCAGTCCACACCCAACGAACAGGCGGAGGTCTGATCTAAATAGATCGGTGACGTGATTGCCATCTAAGTGTGGAGGATGTCTCATACATCCACAGTGGTATCTCAAGTCGAAGGACCACTATTGTAGGACACAGAAATCGGCGACGCTATCCCGGGCTTGCGGCCCGGTTGGGAGTACGGAAAAGTCCACGGGGGAACAAAATCGGAGAACTAAAAATGGAGTCGCCACCCGTTGTGAACCGGGAAAATGATTTAAGACCGCACTCACCCCTCGCAAGGGAATACCTCAAACCGTTGGGTTTAGAATTGTCTCTTACTTGTGCCACTTGTAATGAAATGATTTATGCAATAGTACGACCAAATCTCATGCAACACGTACTAGATAATTTAAGTAACATGCAAGTTTGCACACCCATAATCGTAGATGAAAGAAATGAAGGCAATATACATAATTCATGAACGTATTAAGCAATAAAGTGCAATAATGTAACTAATAACAACTATAAAGGCATTAATAATAAAAGCGAGCACACAATCTCATGAGCATATCGAATAAATAAATGCGGAAATATAAATGGATGATAATTTCCTAAGCGTAGATAATGAAATGATGTGACTAATCATATGGTGCAAAAGAAATGATCAAAGAAGAAAGCATGCATGAAATGTGACGAGAAGAAGTCTGTGCATTGTATGTGCGTTCGTGTAGCGTTTGAAAATGCGTTCGAATGGTAAAAAGAAGGTTCGCGTTCGTATAGCGTTCGGAAACGCGTCCGAACGGGGTAAGACCTGATGCATGATAAAACAAAATAGATGCGCGTTCGAGTAGCGTTCGTAAACACGTTCGAATGGAATGAGGCAGAATGCATACGTTCGTGTAGCGTTCGTAAATGCGTTCGAACGGAATGAGGCAGAATGCATACGTTCATGTAGCGTTTGGAAACTCGTTCGAACGAGATTGCCAAAATGGCATCTGAAATGACACAAACACATGCATGGATAAACAAATACACAATGTAGGACCTCGTGTGCCCGATGGAACACATTTCACATTCAATCGAGTGCACTTCGTCCGACGCGGCAAAACATCATGGTAAAGGTAGCCTTCAGGTATTTCCCTCGAATATAGGACATTTAATCCACCCTAGCTAGCCCATGCGCATTAAATTATCAATACATGAATAAACAAATAAATAATATGGGACCTTGTATGCCCGATTGAACACATTTCACGTTCAATCGAGTGTACCTCATCCGGCGCGGCAAAACATCGTGGTAAAGGTAGCCTTTAGGCATTTCCCTCGAATAGAGGACCTTTAATCCACCCTAGTTAGCCCATGCGCACTAGAATGCAATGCATGCGTAAATAAAGCAATGATATGCAAATGGTAAATGACATAATAAAAGGCGCGGTAAAACATTGTGGTAAAGGTAGCCTTCAGGCATTTTCCTCGAATAGAAGACCTTTAATCCACCCTAGTTAGCCCATGCGCATTATATTACAATGCATACAAATGAATGAGACAATAATGTGGAACTCTGTATATCCGATTAAACATATCTCACATTCAATCAAACATACTTCGTCTGGCACGGCAAAACATCGTGGTAAAGGTAGCCTTTAGGCATTTCCCTCGAATAGAGGACCTTTAATCCACCCTAGCTAGCCCATGCACATTATATCATCAATACACAAACAAATAACGTACGGAAAGTAAATGACGGAATGTAAAAATGCGAATAATAGACGAACAAGATAAAATAAAGCGAAACACATGTCGTTTGCTCAAGTAGTACGTGGAGTTGTTTCCCAAGTACAGACCGTATTACCATCCATTCGAATTCGACTACGGAATTTACGTCTGAGTTTCCATTCGATATACCACAAGAGACGACACATATTCCATTCATCCAATAGCCATAGCATACATTAATCAACAATACCCATGCGGAGAAATATTGGCAAAATAAAAGAAATAAGTGGAAATAAATAAAAAAAAAAAAGGGTGCCCTCGGGTATAACCTTTTATGTCGCCTCTTGGAAGTGCGTTACACGGCCGTTGGAAGGGTTGATGCTCTGCAACTCCTCCGATTTACTGGTTCATTGTTTTCCTTCGTTGTTTTGCTATTTTGGGCTGCTGTTTTACTCTATTTCGCTGTTGTTTTCGTTGTATTTTCTGGTCACTATTTGCGGTTGTTTAAGGGTATTTTGGCTTACTATTTTTGGACTGGTTTTGTGTGATGTGTCGGTGACTTTAAGGGTTGATTTATTCTCGGTTTCACGTTGATTTGGGGGGTTATTTTTGTGGGTTCACGTTGATTGGCTTTAGGTCACGGTGAAGGGCTTTAGGGATCTGGTTTCACGTTGGTGGAAGGGCTGCTGTATGCTTTGACGAAGGGTTGATGATTGTTGGCAGTGTCAGTTCGTGGCTGGTTGAAGGGTCATGCGTGAAGGGGCTGAGGTGTGTTTTTACGTGAGGGTTTGATGCATGGTCAGTGGGCTTGATTTATTTGTTTGTGAGGCAGCGTGTGTGTGTGTTGTCGTTAGTGGGCAGTGTTTGAGGCTGTGTCGGTTTGGTCGGTTGAGGGCAGTTGAGATTGTGAGTTAATGCGTGGGTAGGGCTTGGCTTATGTGAGTGGAGAGGGGACGTGGTCAAGTCTTGTGATTATGGCGTGTGCATGTGCTGAAATGTGTGTCCACTTTGTCGGTCAGTGCCTGTGTGTGTTTGAGGGACGAGGCTTTAGTTATTTTTTGATTCGGTCAGAGGGTTATGGGTGGCTTGATTCACATGGTTCTTTGTTTTGTTGTTCATGTTCCTTTGTGTTTTGGCTCACTACGTGTTTTTGTTTGTTCGTTTGTGGAGAGGGGCTGCCACAAAGAAGAGAGGGAGAGGGCAGGGTTTAACGTGAGATAGCCGTGAGGTTGAGAGCGTTTTTGGGTTTCTTTTGTTTTTGATTTGCCATGAATATGAGCTCCTAGGGGAAAAGGGTTGGTTCATCCTTTATTTTATAATGGTATCCTAGGGTAAGGGTTGTGCATGGATTTTAAAAAGGAAAGAAATCAAGTAAATATGTGTGTATCTTAATTAATTTTAAAAGGGAAATAAATTATGTAATTTTGGTACGGAATATCTTTAAATTTGGTGAGTGAATTATTTAATTGAATTTAAATCTTTGGTAATTAGGAAGGTGATTTATTTAATTTTGGAATGAGATTTAATTTGATTTTAATTTAATTTAATTGGATTTTAATTGGATTTAATTTAATTTAATTTCAATTTAATTGGTTTTAATTTAATTTGTTGGATTGGGCTTGGGTGAGATGGGCTTGGTGTGTGTCTTACGGGGGTTTGGGCTAAGAATGTGTTTTAAAACAAAGGTCCAACAAGCGAACCCGAAGCTAAACAAACGAATAAAATTCAACAAAATACTGATTTCTGACTTTTCCCTTCCGACGTCTGTTTCCCGCGACTTTCGTGACTTAAAAGTAGTGCCTCTAAATGAGACTCATCATAAGGACTTACATGCAAAAATACAGTGCCTACAGTCGCCCCCACTTTGATGGGACTTGTGCAGTGTGTGACAATGACAATCCTATCAAAGTTGTGCAATGCATTTTTACTTACCTGGCTCGTCAGCTGCCACCTGACTTGCCTGCTGCTTCGAGCTGAGTTGATGATGCAGTGGACCTCGATCCTGGGACGCATCCCAATAACTGCAACCGACAACGGGGGCCTCGACCCTGGGACGCATCCCAATACCGCTGACAATGTGGGTCACGACCTTGGGACGCATTCCCAAAACGATGATGTAGGGGGCCAACGACCCTGGAACGCATCTCAATAACTGCAACCGACAATAGAGGCCTCGACCCTGGGACGCATCCCAATACCGCTGACAATGTGGGTCACGACCCTGGGACGCATCCCCAAAATTGATGATGCATGGGGCCAACGACCCTGGGACGCATCCCGATAACTGCAACCGACAACGGGTGCCTCGACCTTGGGACGCATCCTGATAACGTTGACAATGTGGGTCACGACCCTGGGACGCATCCCCAAAACTGCTGATGATGTGGGTCACGACCTTGGGACGCATCCCCAAAACTGCTGATGATGTGGGTCACGACCCTAGGACTCATCCCCAAAACTGATGCTGATGTGGGCCTCGCCCCCGGGACTTGATTACACCCAAAAATAACTTGCGGTTATCGCAGTATAGCTGGGGTGTCGATTCCTCAGAGAGATGGTTACAATAGAACTAATTCACTTAAACAAAAACGTTTAGCAATAACTAAATTAAAAAAAAAAGGTTAAATTGCAATGTAAATTAAAGATTTCGAAAACTTAAAAGAATTTATCAATGGAGAGAAATAGCAAAGCGTCAGGATCCCCTCTTGTACCTATTACTTCTATTCCGTTATTGATTCGTTTTATTACGCAACTGAGGATTTCACGTCCCAAACCCACAATTGGAAGATATTCAATTCTACTCAAATTAAAGTTCTAAGGTAATTATTATTCTCTCTTCTCTACGTTCACAACTCACAAGGTTATCGTTATAACCTATCCAACGACGACAATATACCCTCGGGCAATACTGCAGCAAATGATGAACTCGCAAAACAACCTTAACCAATCACAACCAATTTTACCAACAACACATAGAAAAAGCGTGACTGAATCTATATGCCAATTAATAAAATAAGTTTTTAAATTAAGAATAACGAGAAGAATAAGATAATAATTGTATTAAACAATGAAAATCATCCACGAATCCAATAACAAAATAAAAGAATAGGGTACAAGAGTTCGCCTTTAGCTTTGCCTTAGGAAGTTAGTTCCGCATTCCGAATGAAGAAATAACAGTGATGGGTTGGAGAAACATCGTGTAATTCATTATCACTGCTCCCTGGATTGCTTTCGGCTTCCTGGATGTTGTTGTTCTCTCTCGGCCTGCTTCCTTTGTCTCTTGGTTGCGCAGCTTTCCCCTTATTTTCTTCACGGCTTCTCTCGCTGTCTTAGGGTTTAGTCTTTTCGTTTTGCAAGCAGCCCCCTGTTTTTCTTCACGGCTTCTCTCGCTGTCTTAGGGTTTATTCTTTTCGTTTTGCAAGCAGCCCCCTGTTTTTCCACGCAGCAGCACTAAGCTGCTTCACGCGTGGAGCTCTCGGTAGCAGCCCTAGGCTGCTTCACGCAGCTTTTCCTTCACGTAGTCTATCTTCTCACGCACATCAGCCCCCCTTTTATATTCACGCCTGCCTCTATCACTTTCTCAGCAAACCTAATTCTATCATGGGCCCACTTCCTTCTTTATTTCAATTTGCTTTTGACTTAGTCAACAATTTCCTTTTTTATGCTTTCATTATTTATTTGGTCAAAATTCTTGTCTCTCTCCACATGCAAGCTTTCCTTTCTAAATCCTACAAATAATAAAGAGTAGAAATATTAATATTAACTTAAATAATAGATACTTTCTAAACTAATATGGTAATGAAGTTTATATAATAAAATGTAAAATATACAACTAAATATTTAACAATAAACCCGAATAAGTGATGTTTCAAAGTACATTTACATGCACTTATCAGGGTTCATCCCCAAAAATGATGCTGATGTGGGTCACGACCCTGGGACGCATCCCCAAAACTGCTGATGGTGTGGGTCACGACCCTGGGACGCATCCCCAAAACTGCTGATGATGTGGGTCACGACCCTGAGACTCATCCTCAAAACTGATGCTGATGTGGGCCTCGCCCCCGGGACTCCTCTCCAAAACTGATGATGATGTGGGCCTCGACCCGGGGACTCATCCCCAAAACTGATGATGATGTGGGCCTCGCCCCCGGGACTCATCCCCAAACTGATGCTGATGTGGGCCTCGACCCTGGGACTCATCCCCAAACTGATACTGATGTGGGCCTCGGACCACAGACTGATGCGGATGTGGGCCTCGCCCCTAAACTGATGCTGATGTGGGCCTCGCCCCCAAGCTAATACTGATGTGGGCCTCAACCCTGGGACGCATCCCCAAAACTGCTGATGATGTGGGTCGCGACCCTGGGACTCATCCCAAAACTGATGCTGATGTGGGCCTCGCCCTCGGGACTCATCCCCAAAACTGATGCTGATGTGGGCCTCGACCCTGGGACTCATCCCCAAACTGATATTGATGTGGGCCTCGGCCCACAGACTGATACTGATATGGGCCTCGCCCCCAAACTGATACGGATGTGGACCTCGCCCCTAAACTGATGCTGATGCGGGCCTCGCCCCCAAGCTGATACTGATGTGGGCCTCGACCCTGGGACTCATGCCCAAAATTGCTGATGATATGTGTGGGCCTCGACCCTGTGACGCATCCCAAAACTAATAATGATGCTGATGTGGGCCTCGACCCTGGGACTCATCCCCAAGACTGATGATGTGGGTCATGACCCTGTGACACATCCCCAAAACTGCTGATGATGTGGGTCACGACCCTGGGACTCATCCCCAAAACTGATGCTGATGATATGTGTGGGCTTCGACCCTGGGACGCATCCCAAAACTGATGCTGATGTGGGCCTCGACCCTGGGACGCATCCCAAAATGGCTACTGATGTGGGTCACGACCCTGGGAATCATCCCCAAAACTGATACTAGTGATGTAATGGTTCATTCCAACATACCGTACTGCCTCTCACGAGATAATCCTGATAGCTAAACATATTTTCGTCCTCAACGGATGCTTCTCGTAGAAACTAGAGAACCTTCAAAGTACTTAATACACTTAGATCCGCTCGTCTGAATGAGTGATCTGAACTAGACTCCTAGTGTGTGTGCCAAGGCTCTTTCGCAGCTTAATCCTTAAGTAAGCCAACTCGATGATTTTGTCTCGGAGAATCGGATCAGTGGGTCTAACAAACCTAGATGTCTTGATCACACTCTGTGATTACTTCCTCGTACTCAACATGATATGGTTTTTTTTTCTCTTGTCTCTTTCTCTTCATTTTAAACTTTCTTTTTTCTTTTTTTTCTTTTTTCTTTCTTTCTATTTTTTCGACACACCTACCCTTTAAGGTAGCATTTCTCCTCATGGTGGTCCTAATACTCGCCCATGGGTAGCTTCACGCTTATCGGTTATAGGTGGTCTATTTTTTTCTTTTCTTTTCAGAGACTTTTTCTTTGTTTCCAACCATATCATATATCATAGCATAAGTAAACCAGGATGGACATCTAGGCAAACGATCATTCACTGATTCATCATCTCTTCAACTAGTCATCTTGCCGACTACTCAGGCTTCCACCACTAAGATCCCGTGATCAAGTGATCGCGAGTCTAGCTGAGATCAACTATTCAGAATACCGGATGAGAGCACATCTCGCACTTATCGTTTCTAAGGTTTTTCCCTACAGCAAACAATGTCATCACCGGACATATGCCTAACCATCAATGACTTCTCTCTCTCTCTCTGTTTTTTTTACTCACTCCACGAAATTCTTCCTTCCAACCGCTGATAATATGGGCTTCGTCCCCTGGGATCCATTCCTGAAACCTATACTGATATGGGCCTCAACCCTGGGATTCCTTCTTGAGACTAATACTGATGTGGGCCTTAACCCGGTGATTCATTCCTAAACTGATACTGATTCTGATTCATTCCTGAGACTGATGTGGGCCTCAACCCCATGATTCATTCCTAAAACTGATGACACTGTACTGTTGCTGCTTCTGGTTGGCTTGCATTTGCCGCTTTCACTTTTTCTCCGTTGAAACCTGTGAATACAAAGAGAATAAAACACAAAAAGGAATGCAAATACGTCACGTGTATGCATGCATGCATGAATGAATTTCCTATTCCGTTGGGTTAGGTCTTCTGCCAGGTCTTCTCTTCCTCAGGCAAAGTACTGCTTCAATCTATCCACATTGATCAGCTCGATGAACTCGTTCCCTTCCAAATCTGACAGTCTCACTGCCCCATTTCCCATTACCTTCTCCACTATGAAGGGTCTTTCCCAATTGGGTCTGAATTTTCCTCTCGGATTCGTTGTCGACGGCTTTGACTGCTTAAGTACCAAATCACCCTTTCTGATCTTAGTAGGACATACCTTTTTGTTGAATGCTCGGGCTAGTCTCTTCTGATATATCTGCATGTGATGTAAAGACTTCATTCTCTTCTCATCGAGCAATGCCAACTGTTCAAATCTCTGCGAGGCCCATCCTTGTTCAGGTAACCCTATTTCTGCTAATAGCCTCATTGACTGTATCTCAACTCCCACAGGTAGTATTGCTTCCATTCCATAGACCAAAGAGTAAGGTGTGGCTCCTGTTGTTGTTCTCACTGATGTTCTGTACCCCCACAGGGCGTACGGTAGTTTGTTAGCCCAATCTTTGCAGTTTTCTGTCATCTTAGCTAATATCTTCTTTACTGTCTTATTGGCTGCCTCGACTGCCCCATTCGCCTGCGGTCTGTAAGGTGATGACTTGTGATGTCCTATCACATATCTCTGTAGCATTGCCTTCGTTTCCCCTTGAAACTGAACTCTGTTATCTGTCACTACATGATGCGGCATCCCATATCGACATATGATATTCTGAGCTATGAACTTCGCCATCTGCTTTGCTGTGACGTTACAAAATGACTCAGCTTCCACCCATTTTGAGAAGTAGTCCACTGCCACCACTATGAAATGACGTACATTCGATGCATTCGGTCGAATCTCTCCGATCATGTCAATTCCCATGCTGAAAAAGGCCATGGCTCTGATAGCCCGTGTAACTCTGTGTGAGGCAGATGGTTCATATTACCATGTGCTTGACAATCATGACAATGTTTTACCAGCTTTGCACAGTCTGTCTCTGTGGTCAACCAGTAGAAACCTTATCTTACAATCTTGCGAGACAAATTCAACCCATTCATGTGCGGTCCACATACCCGGACATGTATTTCTTCCATTACTTTCTGAGCCTCTTCTTTTCTTAATCATTTCAACTGAATACCATTCGCTTGTCTCTCTATCCTTGCCGTAAGGTTTTCTGTTTCTCAGTTTCCTTTTCCTGATATCTATGTTTGTTAAACACCTTTTGACAAGTCTTTCTTTCCTAACCCAACGGATATTTATGATGGCTTTTAAGATACAGGGGTTAACATGATGCATGTATGCATGAGATGCATGAGATGCGTGCGATGCATGGAATATATATAGTCGACCCATTATCATTTTAAAGCATTCAATCATACTATTGCGAGGTACAAACTTGTCCCAGTTGAAAAGGCCCAACAGGTTTACACCTTTGCAATAACATGACTAAACAACTTCAAATGATAAAAGGCCTAAACACATGATGGCCCATCGGCATTTTAGAAACTTTTAGCCCAATTGTCATAAGATATAAACTAATCCCAGTTTAAATGGCCCAACAAGTTCGCATTTCTGACAAGAAGTCTAACTGAGTCCAAATGATGATGGTCCTAAGCATAAGCATAAAGAGACAATTTCTATTAATCATACAACTACAGTTCTCATATGGGCCCATGTAAGTGTAGATAAAGGCTCTCGCCGGTGAAGGATTGCCCACAACTAGGACTCCCCACTCAAGGGTTCGAGCGACCAAGTGAGCGCACCTTTTCTATACCTTACGGTACGTGCCAACAAGTTATGATACGTGACTAACTGTCAAATGGATTTCTTATTGTAGATTCCACAGAGGGATGGTGGAGCGAACTCTCTTAAATACCCAAGCCTCTTAGGCTCTTATCGCCTTGGTGACAGGAATAAACAACAAGTCCTCCAAATTAGTCCATCACAGTAAGCTTCGAGTAATGATTATCTAGGTGCATTTGCAGTTTTTCCTTATAGAAAGGTAGTGAATGAAGAAAGACACCAAACCATTACTTAGCTCTAATAATGCCTTTGATTAAACCCCTTCAACCCACGGTAGACACGGTTAACTAAAGCACAAATCAAAATCATTACAAGACATTATTTCGAGGCCAATTCTCTATCTCCAGTGGAGTTGCCAGACTGTAGGACACAAAAATTGGCGGCGCTGTCCCGGGCTCGCGGCCCGGTTGGGAGTACGGAATAGCCCACAGTGGAACTAAACCAGAGAACTAAAAATGGAGTCGCCACCCGGTGTGAACCGGGAAAATGATTTAAGGCCGCACTCACCCCTCGCAAGGGAAGACCTCAAACTGTTGGGTTCGGAATGGTCCCTTACTTATGCCACTTGTAATGAAATGATTTATGCAATAGTACGACCAAATCTCATGCAACATGTACCAGATAATTTAAGCAACATGCAAGTTTGCACACTCATAATCGTAGATGAAAGAAATGAAGGCAAGATACATAATTCATGAACGTATTAAGCAATAAAGTGCAATAATGTAACTAATAACAATTATAAAGGCATTAATAATAAAAGCGAGCACACAATCTCATGAGCATATCGAATAAATAAATGCGGAAATATAAATGGATGATAATTTCCTAAGCGTAAATAATGAAATGATGTGACTAATCATATGGTGCAAAAGAAATGAGCAAAGAAGCAAGCATGCATGAAATGTGACGAGAAGAAGTCTGTACATTGTATGTACGTTCGTGTAGCGTTTGAAAACGCGTTCGAACGGTAAACAGATGGTTCGCGTTCGTATAGCGTTCGGAAACGCGTTCAAACGGGGTAAGATCTGATGCATGATAAAACAAAATAGATGCGCGTTCGAGTAGCGTTCGTAAACGCGTTCGAATGGAATGAGGCAGAATGCATACGTTCGTGTAGCGTTCGTAAATGCGTTCGAACGGAATGAGGCAGAATGCATATGTTCGTGTAACATTTGGAAACGCGTTCTGATATCGTATTAGACTTATATAGAATATGTATAAGGGTTGTTTCATCTTATTAATTACGTAGTTCCATTTATAATTTTATCATTCTAACATTTGACTCCAATAAGTCAAGTCTTTTTCTACAATGATTAACATCAGATGTTACACACCAAGTAATAAAACAATTTTATTACTTAGGATCGTAGAAAAGATATTCTATCAAATAGAATACTATATTCTATAAAATAGAATAGTATTCTATTTGATAGAATAAATGATAAACTTTTACTTATACTCTCGAGGTGTAAGTAATTTCCATTATATAAAAGAAATATTCAAATCTTAAACTTTTCAAGATTCGAATTTGCTACCTATACATATCATATATGCAACTGTAGAAAATAATGGAATATTAATTAAAGAGATGGATTAGTGTTACTGGAGAATAACCCCAAGAGTATTGAAACTAATTCGGTAACATTCAATATCAAACGAATCAAATCATATAAGATTCAACTGCTCCCACTACTCAATTACATCAAGATTGAATCGTGGAAGAATAATATTGAATAAGAATCATATTCACTAATAACCTGATAACTAATTGCTTTAAATTCATATGTTTGATCGTATCAAAGACATGTAATGAATTTTAAGGATCACATTTTCAAAATTTCAGATTGAATATATTTGAACTAGTCAAATATGTTCAATCTGCGTTTCAGTAGAACAGATTGAAAGTTCCTGATCATTTCAAGACGTTCAATATGTGTTTCTTCTGAAACATGTAACTAAGTTATGACAATTCATCAACTAAGTTACGAAAAAAGAAAACTACCATAAGCAATTACAATTCATTAAACTACTTACATCTAATGTATCAGTTTAATAAATCTGGTGGTCCAATGACAAATCATTGGTTAAACGAGATTTTAATCACCTTCCCGAATACAATATTCATTAAATGGATAAGGATATGTGGTGTGATCTCATATCAAACCATCATTTACCATACAGAATAAGCATCCAATGCTCAAGTGATAAAATCTCATAAAGCACCGTTCTAAATTATTTACTTTAGCGAATAATTTTTCTTAATGTTTATCTTTATGTCAATGACACTACTAGTTATATTTAAAATATATAACAATTGTTTATAACGAACAAGTAACTATCAAATAGTCGCAAGTTCCGATATCAAATATCAAAACAATCGTTAACTAATATTTTAAATAACTAGACGGGAGATCTGGTATCTAATACCTATAGTTGTAGTATTGTGAAAATCGATATTTTCTATACACAACTATACGCATCTCATTTCTTTAGCTTTACTATTTGCATTCAACTATTCACAATAATTGTAAATAACTGATTTGCAAATTGTGTCAGACACATTGCCTCTAAAGGTCATTAAAGCTAAGAAACGTCATTACTAGATAAACAAATACCTAATGGAGCTTTCTTAATGCCAGTCAAGAATCTCGAGACATGAACTAATTCAAGTCAATTCTTACTGCATAAGAAACTATTCTCTCTAAATTATTATATCCTAAAAGGGATATCTATCTAGATTATCTATCATGACTTAGAAACTAAGTCATTAACCATCTTGATTTTTCAAGAAAATCGGAACAACAGTTCCTGATGGTTTAAACCAATCTAATAATATCCTAGTCTAATAGTATCTAGAACCTATTCTAGAATAAATGCAACCAAGAGTCAAGTCAGATAACATATCAAAATATGTGTGCAGTAAATTAAAAGTTTAAGTCTATCTAAAATAGATTAAGGAAAACAAACAAGCGGCTATTTCCATAATAATACACACTGCCTAAGTTACAGTGCCTCCCACTATTTTACGTAATACCGTAATCCCCAACGGAAAAACGAGAATTCAATAATTAAATCGAATTCCATAATGGGAAGAGGACCCCGTGAATATATTTCGACTCACAGCAGAGGCTCGGTCTCGCCTACGTATATTCACAGGTAGACAACTCATTGTCAATCACTCACTAGTGACTCATGGGTTTCCGTTCCTGGTCGTTTCTCGTTGTCGCCGCTAAGGCATGCCCACAATGAGACATACCGAGGTTAAACTCATCAATGATAAACTCAAGTTACTTGCGTAACCCTGACAGCTAGGGCACGTTCAGGATTCCGCATTCGCTTGAATTTATCTAGTATCTAATATACATCCGGCATAAATAAATCTCTATCGGCTACACCCTCACAGCAGAGGCACGGTCTCGGATGTAGTCACCGAAAAATATTTATAAACCGTATTGACAAGACGGACCAAGAAACAAGTATTTCAAATACCAGTTACTTTAAAACCTTATTAAGTGGGGATATTCCATAAAGTGTCATACACTTTAAATTTAATCAAATTAAATGAAAGCATACATGTATCGAGTAAAGAAAAGAACAAACATTAGATTTTAAAGGGCTAATCATATTAGGGTGTCCAGAATCAGACTCGTTATGATACCATTTTGTAGGGGTTTTAAGGGGGAATATCGGTAACGCAGTGGAATCGCGGAAAATCAAAATTTTCCGATTTCAAAAATTTTTCTCGGATCAATTAAATAAACTTATTTATTTAATTATCCAAATATCAAATTCTGAAAAATTACACAAGAAATCAAATTTCTTGGTAATTATCGAATTGCCCCAAAACTTTGTTAATTGATCATTTTAGTCCAAAAGTTGTCAAATACAATTTTGGATGATTCTAAATCATTTCTAAAATATTTTTCAACACATCTAATGCATCAAAATCAGATTTCACACAAATCCCCAATTTTTAGTCTAATGACGTGAGCCACCCAAAATTTTCAATTAATTACAATTTGGTCTATTTAGTTCAAAACATGCCAATATCAAATCCAATCAACCTAAAATTTTACATGCATCATATTCATACCATAATACATCACATATATAAAAATTCCCAAATTTGGAGTGGGTTATGAGCCCTAATTTTTCAATTTCATCAAATTGTCTAATTTCACCAAATTTACAAAATCCAACACTTTAATCCATTCAATACTTCACCAATCTAGCCTCACCACTTTGAAACAACTCTAGAACAATTCTAGGTCACCAAGGAGTGGCTTACCAACTCTAGAATGGCAACTTGATTTTCTAAAAATCAAAAGTAAAGCTTTGAAACCATTTCAAGCTTACTTACATGCTTCAATCTTTCATCAAAGTTCACAACCAAAATAAACACAAACTATAAGAAGAGAGACAACACCAAAGCAACACAAAATGATGCTAAACATGTTAGAAACAATTTTCATGTTGAAGACTTTGAAAAATAACTTACAAAATCATGATTTTCCAAGCCATATTTCTTTAGCCTTCAAGCTTTTCTCTTAACTACTTTTGTATTCTATTTGGTGTCTAATGAACTTCTTAAAACCCTAAAAGATGAAACAAAACAATATATACTCCACAAATTTAGCCTTGGCCGAAATTTAAGATGTATATACTAATATCTAGATATTTTTCATTTCATTTAATTTTGCTTTATCAACTTGCTTTAATCATTATCAAACCATTTAATGATTTAAAGTAAGTCAACAATTGCAACTCAAAAATATAACACTTATATTAATTTAAGGGTATGGCCGAATTTTACATTAATGAAAGGAAATTGATATTTTCAATTTAAACAATTTAAAATAAATATCCAAGGAAGTCAAATCCAATTTGACAACATTTTCCTTTAATGTAAAGTCAAACATTTACACTAATAATCATTTCCTAACTTTATCATTTCATAAGATATTTATATTTTAATTATATTAATTATTTAACAATTAAATAATTAATTAATTATTTAAATACAAATATCTCAAATATATGTATTATATTTACTTTAAATATCTCAAATACATATATAAATGATATATATCAAATACATTTATTTAACAATTTACTAATGTGTATTTAATAATATCATATATTAAATACAAATACACATTAAATAGGAAATAACGGTTCAGCCCGTTTGCATGTATTTTTCGTTTAACAGTTAAACGATTTATAAATAATCATCATTATTCATAAAAGTTGCCCTAGTGCTCTACGAGTATATTTCATTAGTGAGACTCTCTAGATTCAGGTATATCCGTCACAAAATCCAATTTCGTGTCCATAATTTACCCACCCGTAAATTATGACGACCACAAATAAACTAGCTGAATCATACAGGTCGAGGTCATTGCATACGTATAATCCCTCCGTCACAGGTATCCGGATAATCCCAGAGATATAGATGTAAACGTCAAATCTCTATAGGTATTATCCCATCGACGTATCTATTAGCAATCTATAAATAACATTCGGAACTCACTTCTGAAGTATACTATGGCTATAGATTTAACTGATTGCTAATCACATATGGACTACCTATGCTCTGTACACAGAACTGACGGATCCTATCTTGACACACACAGGATATCCTGAGGATCGGTCCACACCCAACGAACAAGCGGAGGTCTGATCTAAATATATCAGTGACATGACTGCCATCTAAGTGTGAAGGATGTCTCATACATCCACAGTGGTATCTCAAGTCGAACGACCACTATGCTACTCAACCCGAGAAGATTCTTATTGATGTTGGTGTACCATCCATTAAGAATCTTCGGTGAGTCATTCAGTGTTTATCTATTATAAACACCTACACGTCTATACGAGTCTCCCTAGACTCATGGTTCATTGGGATAAACCATCGGACCAAGTCTCGATATACGACATGTACTGGTCTCAACGGATTTGACTAACCGACCCGTGTTAGTGAATCTTGACCAGGAACTATATTTGATAATATACATTTAACAGTGACACTTCCCAATGTCAATTACAAACTACCTTGTAACTATGTACTGCATTATATATTATCGGGCATTTGTCTAATATATACATATCACTAAACCACATTTAGTTTCAATCTAATAGTAATTAGATCGAATACGTATATAAAAACAAGAGGTGTAACCACTAAGTAAGTAATATTATGGAAAAAAAGAATGTTCGTATTCATGAATCTGACATAAATACGGTCCGGATTGGCGCTCTGAGCTCCAACCCCAACACTTTTATTTTCAATGAACAACACATCATCTGGAAGTAATATTTTCTTGCTTGTTTATCAATGGCTGAGATATCTCTAAGGAACTCCATATGAATTAATCTGAGAGCTGAGCCCGCATATTCATACTGAATAAACTGTAATTGTCTATAAGCTCTAAGAGCTTGAAACTAATCTCTAACAGATCTAGTAATTCTAGTAAAGAATTCTTTAAGAACATCATTGAGACTAGCTTCTGGCCTGGACATCTGCAAATCAATCTAGACAGCCATTTCATAGATCTTACCACGCCATTTGGATGGTGGAAGTCCATCGAAAGTAAATCAAGGACCACTGGCTGGTTTTGGTGGTTCTTTTGTAGGCGTATAATCTTTCATAGGTTCATCTGGATCTTCTTATGTATAAATTTGTTGTTGAGTATTTAAACCGGTAAATATTGCCATAAGCAAGGTGATGATACCAGTAAGATCTTTCTCATAATCAGAATTTTATGATAAGATGTTATAGAAACATCTTCCGAAACTGATTCATAAATCTCTTCTTCTGAAGACTCATCAACAGACTGTGAAACAAGCTGGTCTGTGGGTTCAGGAATGAATTCAGTAGGATCAAGAATGAATTCAGTAGGTTTATTAGCTGTTTGTGAGGCTAATTGATCTGGTGGCTGATATGGTAAGGTTGACAGGATGTCAGATAAAAGAACAATGAATTTTTGGTGTTTATGTGGTAGTTGTGTGGATGGTTCTACTTCCATTTTAAAGATGCAGCTATAGCAATCATGAGTTTAGTTCTTTGAGTTTTTAGGGTTTCCAATTGTTGGAAGGTCTCATGTGTCATTTTGAAAGGTTTAGGTGGTTCAGGAAATGATGATAGTTGATAAAAAAAGGGTTATATGTAGTGGTATGATATGTTAGGAACATAGTTAGTGATAGTGGGGAAAAGGTTGGTTGTTGTGGTACAATGTCTGATTTAATCCTGGCTAATTCAGTTTTTAATCTTCTGATTTCAGCTCCTTTTTAGCTAAACTCATAACCAAAATTTCTTAGTTGTAACATATGTCGAAGATCTGAATAAAGCTTGGAAACTTGCCTTTGGAGTTTATGGTACAGTTGTTAGACTTAAGCAGTAAAATTATCAACATTTTCTTCATGAGCTTTTGTTCTTGTTACCACCGCATCAATCTTTGCATCAATCCTTTGCAGGATAATATTTTGAGCTCTGGCATTCTGGGTTTGCCAGTTTAAAATAGTTTCAAATCGTTGTGGTTCTTCAGGTTGTCTATTTGGCAAAATAGTAGTTCTCTGCACAAATGGTTTTGAAACTACTTTTGTCTGTGGAACTGTCTGCTTGGATAGAGATGAGAAATATGCACTATATGATGATGATTCTGATGAGAACATTATGCAAGACTGAACAGGTTGAAAAACTGGTGGCTTAATCAGCTCAGGCTTTATCTTACTCATTTTTTCCAAACAAAATATTTCTAAAGTTATCTGATATATAGGCAAAGGTTTTTCCTTTCTTTCCTTTTCAACTACCCAAGGTTGGATATCAATCCAAGTACTATGAGAGTCATGATTATCTCACTTGCGAGGTTTATATAGATTGCAAGGAGAATGAAACTTTTTGGATCTTCTTCTCCTCTTGCGATGGATGTCATCATCATCGAGCCAACCAGGTTGACATGTGCAATCTGGATCACACATATTGGCTTTAAGAATATCCCATATGAAATAACCATTTATCTTATCTGTATAAACTGGCGATCCGTCAGGCCTAAAAGAGTGAACAAGAATCTCAACTCATCATGGATAAGCCACTGGAATTGTGATGTGAGTGATCATTGAGTGCAACATGGTTGGTTCTGTTTGACTAGAAGTACTGGGTCGGCTTGGTGCTGGCTGGCTAGAGGTATAAGGCCTTGAGAAGATGGTTTTGACAGTACCATCTCTTTGTCGGTGGAAGTTGGATTCAGCTGTTTGGAAAAACTCAGTGTTCTGGTGAAAATTTTCATAATTTCTGAGTCATTCTAAAGGCATAAGATGATGTAACTCATCATTTGGAAGTTTTCTGGGTATTCGGATAATGATAGGTATGGTTTATGTGCCTCTTATGATCATTAAGACATGAAAAGAGTTGTGGGTTTATAGATCCATGGCATGGTTTTGTAATCGATAAACTATTTAGTGGTGTAAGGTGGCAACCATGGAATATGGGGTTAAATCGGCTCTTGAGATATGGATATGGATTTTAAGGGTTGAATGTAAGTTATGATCTTTTAAGGACATATTGAAGTTTAGGTAAAATGTCAAGATCACACTTTTAGCATGTAAAGTTGTCAAAACAGTGTCGATCACCGCAAATTGGTACTTTGTATACCTAGTACCCAATAAAGCAAACTTGACAATAACTGATAGTCATCTTCTCTCATGAAGGGTAAGAGCAAGTAGGACTGCGCCAAAATGGTGATGGGTATATCCCTCCATTTTCCATCTAAAGATTAACTCTGAAGGGACCTCAAGGGTGATATATTATTTAGATGATGTTGCTTGTAAAGCACACTGGTCTAATCTGAAGGACTAGACATATTCTTTAACAACAGGTCTTCTGGTTGACACTAGAGTTCTGATACTACGAGTAACATAATTTTTGCGTCTGTAAATATTGTAGAGACTGAGCAAAGACATAGAAGACTCACTGATCTGAGCATCTTCTGGAACTTGAGAGTATTCCACAAGATTCTCGATTTTAGAAGAAAAGGTTTTTTACAAGATCTAGGAAGAGATAAAGAAGAAGAAATTCTATCAGGTTCTAAGATAACACTACCATATGTGTTTTCTGTGGGTATTTATATGATTGTCAAGTTCTCCCCCTACTCATCTCTATTCTATTATATTTCATATACCTTCATGGGAAAATTAGTAACGTGACTATGGAGTATAATTTTCATACTAATACCCACAATGTGGCTGATACCAATCGTCGGGGGCCCCGCAACAGAACCTCTTTATAGTTCTCAAGAGTCTAGAACCTCATTATATTTCTTAGATCGATATGTTCATGCTTTCTCCGAGGGACACAAGCGACTCTCCATGGCCTTAAAGTTCAAATGAGTAAACCTAACCACAAACTAATACGAGTTGGAATATAAATGTCTATTTGAATATTTAAAATAATGATATGATGGTTTAATAATTGAAAAATAATACAATCTAAAATGCTTAAATCGAACCTATACCATTTAGAACCAACTGCATAGTCAAAACCTTAATAAATCATATAATTCAAGAGGTTTTGGGTCGGGTCGATTTGGATTAGTCGATATAAGTTTGATTTTAGAAAAAATCAAACCAAACTAAAAAATGTCCGACCTTAATAAAATGAACCATTTCGATAAAATAATAGTTAGACGGATCGAGTGTAAGTATTGACATATATGTTATAATAGAAGTAAAATCATCATATGAACATGGATTCATATAAGGACCTACTGGACCTGATATATTAAGATCAAATACATATCAAATTCTCACATTTGTTGATTGAGCGAACCAAATATAAATATTAAAATCTCGTATCCATTTCCATCCAAACGCATCAGATAACCAAAATGAACCGTTTAAGAAGGAAAATAAAGGCGGCAAAATTCACTCGATCACACGCGCGCCCGCCCGCCCGCCCGCCCGTTTATATATTTCTCTCACCCACAATCTCCACAAAATAACAAGGAAACAAAACAAAAGGATAACACAAAACCCTTTGCTCTTTACTTTCAACAACAGGAAAAAGAAAATGGCAATCTCTAATGGCATTTTCACCACTAGTTTCCTTTCCCCCGAAACGGCGTCGTCGTTCCTCAAACCATCCTTCTCTTCAGCGAATCTCGTCCAAGTTTCCCCTGTCAACTTGCGCATGGTCCGTACTGTGACCTTGGCCACTGCCTCCCCCGAGCCTGTCACTGGAAAGCGCCAGCAACGTGGCATCATGAAGCCCCGCCGCGTGTCCCCTGAAATGGAAGCTATTGTTGGTGCCCCTGAAATCCCTCGCACTCAGGCTCTCAAGCAGATTTGGGCTTACATCAAGGAACACAATCTTCAGGTCTATTTTCTTTATTTTTATTTGCCTGCGTTGTTGGGTTTGTTTGTGGTTTATCTGGGTTTCTGGTTTTGGATAAGCGTTTGCTTGGTTTACAGATAATGTGGGGTTTTTTTTTTTAAGTTATTATGATTATTTTGTATTATGGAGATGGGTTTGCTTATTTTGTATTTTTTTGTTTGGAATAAAAAAATTGATTGGCTAAATGGGCTTGTTGGGTTTGGATGAGGTGTGGTTTGTTTAAATAAAAATGGTTTTTATTTATAATATTCTGGAGATTTGGGTGGGATATTATTTGTTACTTTCATGCGAGTATGCTTTGAGATGGTGTTAAGTTTGTGGATAAGGTCCGTTTTGCTGTATATGTGGTAGGAAAATTTCTTAAAGTTTCTTATTTGTAAAGATGAACTGTTACATGTTCAATTATTAACTTGCTTCGAATCCTTGAAGTAGATATTGCTTGTAGCGAGAGCCTTGTGCATTGGTTATGAACTTTAAAAAGATGTGTACTAAAGCTAAATAGGTTTGTTGTTTTGTGGTTTTAGTTGGGATTGTCAATGAAATGCTAGCTTATTTGAAATGACGCTATGTATATAGGCAATTTCTTATGTGGAAGAAATGTTTTGCTACTTTGGGATTTTTAGAATATCAAATATCAGTTGGAACTTGGAAGTGAACTCTGTTGGCAGTGCTAAAAAATTGTTGGTTTGTGTATGGGAAAGATTGAGATGGCATATTATGCTTGGTTGAGTTTATTAAAATGTGACTTATTGTTTTCCTTCTAAACCAAATGATGCTATTTGGGTTGCTGATTGGTTTATGTTCCTATTGTTGTTTTTATTGGTGATGATTTTTTTGGTGCAAATGGGTTCATTGTTCTGGGTTGTGTTTGTTTATTTTGGTTTTTCAGAAGGTCAATTGGTTTTACTTTAGAGTTTAGACATGATGTGGAATAGCTTAAGCTATTGAATGTTAGTTCCTGTATTTGGTTTCACCTTTCAGCCAAGAAACCTAAGTGAGCAGCTCATGGTAAAGTGATTTGCTGCATTATGATTCCTCTCTCTCATGTGTGAAAATATATACTTATATTGTTCTTGTTCTGTGGTTAACTTTTAACTCTCTTTTCTAAATTGGGCTTCCATTGGGTATAATTGTATATGCATATCCAGATATGGATGTTTCCGGACAAGCCCCTCACTTTCAAATTTTATGATTAAAAACTTGATTTTAATGTAATATTTTCTATTAAAATTAGTTATTTTCAATTCACATTGTGAAAAACTGATTATGCAACGACTTGAATGCTTCTGATGCCTGAGGAATGAGGGAATAATATCTCACTTTTCTTATTAAATTGAAGGAACAAGTTTTAATGTTGGTTTTTGTACTAGAATGATATGGGTTTTCAGTGAAAAGAAACTGGAAGGATCCAGCTCTACTTTGAAGAGATGACTTAAAAATATGTTGATAAAATTATTGCTTTTAACTTGAGAATGTATCTGCTGCACAAACTTATTTTCATGAATGCATGGATATAAATTGAACTATGATCATGATTATATCTTCATGTTTGGTGAATGCCCCCAAGGGTGTGGTTGAGTGGTTTTCAAGTAGTTTTATTTGGCTTTTCACTTGTTCGAATCTTGAAATTGTTAAGGGGATAAAAAATAAATTTGGACTATGCCCACCCTTTTACTTTTAAAAAAGAATTGTTTGGTGAACATATTCGATAATCATCTGTATTAGTTGCCTATTTTCTCTTGAGTTTCTGTTGTATTTGCAAGTGGATATAATATGTAATATCAGCTATGCTTCAAATTCAGAAATGAATTAACCCTTGTCTTGTTATTCATTATTTAGGACCCTGAGAACAAAAAGGTCATTGTTTGCGATGAGAAGCTAAAGAAGATTTTCGGAGGACGAGACAGGGTCGGGTTCCTTGAGATTGCTGGGTTGATTAGTCCTCACTTCCTTTGAGAACATGAGTGATTGGGTTGATATTTACGAACCATGTTTTGTTTGTGGAGGTAGTAGTTTGGTGGATCATGCTAGCGGAAAATGAATGTTGCTGTCTGCAATTAGTAGTGTTTTGATTAGTCTCATAAACTACTGGCATACAGAAGTATAACTATTGAAGTTCTTTTTTGCTTCTGTTTCCTCAAGGTGTAGGTTCTTTAATGTTTTATAAAGAAATTTCATGCTATTCAACACCCTTATATATTTCTGTAGAATGCAAATATTCAAGTTCTAGTATTTTTAAACTGATTGATAATTTCAGTGTACAACTCGGCTACTGTTGTTTGGACTGAAAAATTTCAAAAAGTTCTAATTTTAAAATAACTTTTAAAAGAAAAATTCATTATTTCTTCGATTCTTATTGATTTCTCATCAAATTGATAATTTATAAACAAATATTTATCACTGAAATAATATTTTTCTAGGATCAATTTGTTCAACTTTCACCAAAATCAAAAATATCCAAATTGACCAATAATCCTATTTTCGAATTCTGGGTCATGTATTATTTTAGGCCCCGCCTATGTGACCTCAGGTTGCCGCCTATTTAGGTTTAAAAAACTGGCTAAAAAGCAATGATTTATGCACAATTCAGCTGTTTCTCTAGGGCTGCCTGGGGACATTGTATAGATCAGAAATACAAAGGATACAGAAGGGGAGAAGAGAATATAGATCAATTCGAGGTACGTATAACAACTTATGTACCAATAAAATAGAAACTAACGTGTACAGTCACCGAACCTTTGGTGTAATATCCCATTACTATTTTTATTCGTCACACGATCAGTGGAAATGGAGAGATTTAGATTTTATTGAGTTTAATGGAATAATAATTTCGGATAGAGTATAATGGTATCAAAAGATCGATGTAGCTGAACCCACCTAGTGAGAATTTTTTTTGGGGTTTGGTATTAATGTAGCTGAGGAAGACAAGTGAAAATTTGTCAATGTAACTTTATAATGATATGTTGCAGGAATCATATTCAAGTTTGGTCTTCTGATAATGAAATAGATTCAGATGGTAAAACATAAGCAATCAAAGGGAGAGAAGGCAAGAGACTGGGAACCATGTATTTGAATAAAGGTATGAGAATATCTTTATACAGCCTAAGCATGGTGTCTACAACAGCAATGTGTAAGTACTTCTTCATTATATACACCGTAAATTCCATAAAATATTTCCTCACCTCTGGAAATCAGTTTTTCCCGGTTATAGTTTGATGGCAATCTAATTCTCACCCCATCCATGTGAGCGGGATTTGAATACCAGATCTCTTGTTTTCATTTAAGAAATTTTACTAAATGAACTAGTTGACACCCACGACCTCTGGAAACAGCTTCTGTTGAAGGAAGTTAGAGTTTTGCGAGCGATAATGCCAGCTGCTCATCAGACACCTTAACTTCAACACATGCTCCCAGTGCTGCTGCAAGTCTTGCAGCTAGTTGATGCTTGCACTGAAAGATGAAGAAAATTAAACTACTGAAAAGGAATATGATAAAGTAATAACAATGTGTTAAATAATGAATGAATAAACTGGATCTTACGCAAAACTGCTCTCCCTTGTTCACAATGTCATAGAAGAATGAATAACAGGCACAGTAATTTTCAGCAAAACATAAATATTCTTCTTTCCTCCGCGATTCTCCCAAAACCTAAGCACACCAAATTACACAAGGAACCTGGTTTTAGTAAATTACTCTGTATTAACGATCCAAATTCACAAAAAAAAAAATAATTACTAAAATAGATTAACTGTCCAACACTACTCATCAAGTTTCAGCTCAAGATCCATTTACATTGCCACATTATCAAAGCAAACAAAATAAAAAGCCTTTTACTCACTAAATGGGATCGGTCGTTCTTAAAAATCGGTTAAAAATAAGCTTGTAAGGAGAGGGTGCTCAAAAGCTTATATTCATTTTTATTATACTATTTAACCCATGTGAGATTTGGGATCTTAACATTCTATCAAGCTTTAATCGATGTCCGCAGTAGCCCATCATACCCAATTGGGTGACTTCACGGATTCCGTCTTCAGGTAGCAGCCCTCCCCATGTCGTCCCATCCACAACAAAGGTCACAAAGCCACATCTATACCGATCCATACTCTTTACAAATACATGGATAGAACTTATCCTTGAAAACCGACTTATAAAGAGAGGGTCTCAACTCTCAAAGACCTTATATTCCCATTTATTGTTTCATTTAGCCCATGTGAGATTTGAATCCTAACAGCTACATCGCTCATTTGATGCTTTATCAGGAATCATTTCTTTTACATTTGACATTGCCACATTGAATTCACAAAATGCTAAATCCAGGCAGATATAGAGTGGTTTGAAATAGGAAAAAGTAATTTAATATTGATTTATTTTACATGTAATTCAAAATATGTAAATATATAGTTTTGGGTATAAAATTCAAATATTTTTTTGGAGAAGCACTTCGCAGATGCTTTCAAAAAAGTGCTTTTGCAAGCAGTG
Source organism: Zanthoxylum bungeanum (assembly GCA_019454045.1). Taxonomy (NCBI): domain Eukaryota; kingdom Viridiplantae; phylum Streptophyta; class Magnoliopsida; order Sapindales; family Rutaceae; genus Zanthoxylum; species Zanthoxylum bungeanum. The sequence continues at coordinate 27,250 of SKCR01002570.1, forward strand.
GTTTGACTCAAAACTCGAAAGACAATTCTTTCTAGAAAGTAGAGAAACTAATCAAACCTGAAAGATGGAGCGTCCACTGGGCTCGCCAAAGATTCTTTTGACACCCCTTTGATCAACAATCCGAGTTGCTCTTTCTAAATTTTTACCAAACAAGAAATGCAAGCTGCATTTTATGCCAAATAAACAATTCAAATTCCTCCTATTAATGAAATTTTAT
>SKCR01002571.1:0-27351 GCA_019454045.1 Zanthoxylum bungeanum
AATTCAATTATATGATTACTATAATCCAATTATAAAATCAACTATATATTGAATGAGTTTGTATATAGTCCAACTATATATATATTTTAAAACAACATAAATATTAGTCAAACTAATACTTTTGATTATATGACGAGTAAAATATAGATGAGCGCGTTTAGCGAGTATTCGACGAATGTTGCAAATTCAATACTTGCCTCCCACTATTTTTCGTCGAGCCTCTAACCCTCTGTCGAGTACTCGGGAAACCGTGTTTCTTTAGTGGGCTAGGATCCCGTTAAATTTCACACAATCTTGACTTTGGCCAACAAATTGTATGATAATAACTAGGTAGATCTCTAAGATCAATTGGATCAATCCAACTCCTAGATCCAGTAGGTGGACATCCAAGTCCTAAACATATCTTATATATGCCTATATATCCAATATATATACCCTAACTCTTTCCTCTGAATCAACTAGGCCTTGGCTTTGGCACAACAAACCTAATGATCCCAGTCAAGCGCGGACCCATTGACATGGAAGCTTCGTAATCAATGTCGTTGGACAAGAAGTGGTCTTGACTTTGGCCAACAAACCACAACTTGGACAAGACACCAATATGGAACAAAGCCTCGTGATTAAAACACATCTTCGACGGACAAGGGCTTGACTTTGGCCAACAACCCCTGCCAATCTTGGATCTTGAGTAAGAATCACTCAATGGAAGGAAAATAAACGCTTGATATTTAACGAGGGTTTTTCGCGTGCAAATTGGCTACCAATTTAATTATCGAGGGTTTAACCGAGGGTCTTTGTTAAGGTCTCATCATCATACACCCTTAAACATGCATTCTAAATACATAATAAAGCGAGTATGAAAATAAATAATAATGATATGCGGATGGATACTTAACACATTGATCCTAGATCAAATCTCTCCCTTTCTCATCAAGCTAGCACTAGTATTACTCTACCCGTTACACTACACTTCTAAAGAAACCTCATATACATAGAGGGGAATAGGTGAGAAGAGAATACAAAGAGAATAGAGGTGATAAGGCTGGACACGCAGGTCCAATTTAATAAATCGAATTATTACAACAATTTCTAAAATTGCCCCCCCGTCTAATATCCATCCGATATACATTATTCATTCAACACAACCACGTATTCACACACATAAGCATGCTATCAATCAATCTAATCAATTAATTAATCTGATAATTAAGTGATCATCCAATGTTCAAACAACGATTTGATTTTGTTCGAGTCAAACTCGTTTTTGCGAAGAAGTACTTAAAGTACGAATTCATGAATTAAATTAAACTACATCATTAAATCTAATTTAACATGTATTTAATACTAATTCATTATTCAATTCCAAATTAAATATTACACTTTTATTCAATAAACCTTTTTCGATTTAATTCCAAATTAATCGTAACGCGTCTCAAAGACCGATTAACGTCCAACGTCAATTCAATTAAAGTCCAATGGGCTTTTGATTGATTTCTTAAGGCGTGGACTTTTGGTCAACTCGGGTCAAACCGATAACCAAGTAGTCAATCCGGGATTTACCCCATAAGCCCATAAATCAATCTTGGCCCATTAGGCCCAATTGAACTTTAAAGGTTCATTAAGTCGCATTTGGGCTTATGGTCAAGGTTTTGGGCCCAATTGGATCCAATCATTTGGCCTAAACCAAACTTGATAAATCAAGCCCAATAGGCCCAAATACAACATTTAAATCCAATTCCCAAATTAGGCCCAAATAATTAATTCAAAAATCCAATTGCACAATTTAATTACCAAAAGTGCATTATATGATTAATCAACTAAATCAACATTTCCAAAACACTAAATTAGTCCAATTAATCATACTTAATTCATTATTACATGTCAAACCACATAATGAAAAAATCAAACCCATTTACATGCTTTCATGCTTCTCGGCCAAGGAGGGATTTCATGTCCAATTCGGTTTCAATCCAATTAATCCGCAATCGACATTAAATACATATCCCGAATGATTTCCAATACATCCAATTATCAAAATCAAAATTTACACCAAGACATTAGGGCATTAGTCACATTCGGCCAACTCAAAGATTTGGGGGTTTTTGTCCAATTCGAAATCCAATCCAATTCGATTCAAATTAACGTCACCTAATCGATTCTAACTCATCAAATGAATTAAAAATCAAAAAATCCAAGATCCAAATGCATATACATTCGGCCAAGTGAATAAATTGGGGAAAATTATTCCAAATCAATTTTCGTCAAATTAGTCCAACCAATATGAATTTAAACATGTTATAAGCATACTCAAACAAGCAATTTATTCAAATCATGCTCAACAAACTTTACCCAAATTTTAAGCCCTACATTTTTCATGCTTGCAACATTAGCTCTTGATCAAATCAAGACATGAAAACATGCATGAATACATCAACGGAGGTAACGGAATACTCACATTGATCGGTTATGTCGATTTGAAGACGAATCATGTCCAAAAACGCACTGCCTTTGTAAGCCCACTGCAGCAGTCCATGCTCACTGTCTTGGCAGTTTCGGGTCTGAAAACGAAGCTCCAAACTCCATCGGATGAGTCCCGCCTCATGGTCGAACCTCCCTACCACCTTCGCAAGACTTGTAAGTGTGCTAGCACTTGATTTCTCACCATGAGAAACCACTCTTGGCTTCCCTTTGTTCACGCCATTTCTGGTTCCAAACCAGTGAATTTTCTTCATTTGGGCGTGAGAGAAGAGAGAAATGAGAGAGAAGAAGTTTTGTGTTAAGTTAAATGATTTACCAAAAATCAATTTATATTTATGCCATAATTTTATTAAATTAATAATAAAATTATGACACAAAACATGCAATGGCTTAGAGTGTCAAACACTCAAACTCCATGCAATGACATTGAGTGCAATGTACATAATCTACATGCAAAGCATTAGAATGACATGTGTCATGTGGGCCCCACACGTTTCCAAATGAAAGTGGGCCCACGTGCACTCACGCGTTCGGGTTCGATATTTCCGAAATACCGAGCTTACGCCGCGACGTTAATTCAATCGAATTTAAATAAATAATTGCGCCTAGCGAAATTATTATTTACGTCGCTAACGAATTAATTCTAAATTAACTCGTTTGCCCGAATTAAAATCTGATTTTAATTCCGCGTCGAAATCTAATTTCGTCTAATATATCGAATATATTAATACATCGATTAATTCCGAATTAATCGTTCTCTCTCTCTTTAGACGACATTTTATCCCGGATAAAACATCTCCGTTATTAATCCTAGATTAATTTTCTCTCTCTCTTCTATATAATCCTAGATTATTCAAGAGTGCGAGTTGTGCGTCATCGGTGGATTATCGGGAAGCGACCCATGAGATCCCCGGATAATCTGGCAGTAAATACGGTCGTCGGAGTATCCGAATCACGTACGTACCAAGTACTACGTTCTACCGATTTACGAGACAAGGTCGACTCCTAGCAAAGCACCAAGTCTACCCAATTCTCCGGACATATCCATTTAAGAATATTAAGATCTGTATCAAGCGTAGTATACTAATGTATTGTGTATATCGGCCCAGTATCGGATAGTCACGTGCTAGGGCTGGGGCTGGATAAGTGTCTGCCCCGTCCGAAACACATATCGGATGTCTGGTAACTAGTCTCTATAATCGGATATTCATGACCTGGTCATAATATCACGATTGGATGCGCATCTCTTAAGAGCACTAATACCGTATCCTGCGTGACATCATCTCCACTATGACTGGAGTGATACTTTCGTCTTGACATCACATCCAATACACTACGATTCTCAATATACCCGGCATTGGCGTACACAGAACCGGTTACAGTCCTAGACGACCTCAACTAAAGTATATCGATTGTCGTAAGCATTAGCGATGTAAGTCTCAGGTTAAGACTATACACACCTACCTTGATTTCGGCCTCCCATAGACACATATTCATAATACCAATGGGATTCCGAGGGGTCTATCCAGAGCGAAGCTGTTTCCCGTACCATCGGTGAAACACGACCTCCTATCGCACTTGCACAAGTATCCAATACTTATATATATGAGAACTATGCCGTTGTGCCCTCACAACGCGCACAAGTGCAATACTAGCCTATTCCGCATTATCGATGTCCAGTCTCGATAATACTACGGCTAGGGATATTTAATGATTAATCCTTCGTGGACTGATACTGTCTCATATCATCTCAATCCAGGAACTAATCATAGGGACCTCTCTTCATTTATATATCTATGGTGATCTAATCACAAATGATGAGAGTGCAATTTCCTTGTCACATAGTTAATTTGCTACAACAACACAATGATCTGTGCAAATAGTGACGCTATGGGTCATTTTGTCCAACAGGAACACCTCAATTAGACGGTGTGTCCGAACTGAGACATAGTAAGGTTAATCATGAGTCGTTCTGAGCTACCATTTTCCTTCAAGGGATACGCATTAATAATGCAACACTTATTTTGAATAAGGTTCCATGAAAAATCTATTAGACAGATTTCATATTAGACATGAACATGAAAGAAACTAGGTTTTCTCATTCTTGGAGATTTGAGTATGCTAGGCATATGTGTGGTTCATTCCAAACTAGAACCCAAAACCAAAGTATAGTACTTATACAACTCACAAGAGAACAGTGTAATTGTATGAAGAAGTGATACAAGGTATCGAATCTTTCATTGAAAAGTGTCATGAAATCCGAAATGGATTCCATGTATACCAACCAAGTTTGGACACTAGTTGATGTATCGGAAGGCATTGTGCCTATTGGTACTATATTAGTCTTCAAGGAAGACATACATGGATGGCAACATACAAACGTACAAAGCTAGGCTTGTAGCGAAAAGGTATTGTTATCAACATTGTGTCGATTACGATGAAACCTTTTAACTCGTTGTCATGGAAAAAAATCCATTTGGATAATGCTTGCTAATGCTGCATGTTTCATTTATGAAATGTGGCAGCTAAACGTCAAAATTGCTTTCCTTAAACGGAAACCTTTTGGAGGATGTTTACAACATCCTGGCGGTTTTGTCGTACCAAAACATGCAAATAAGGTTTTCAAGTTAAATCGATCCATTTATGGATTGAAGCAAGCGTTGCATTCTTGGAACTATCGTTTTGATGTAATCATAATGGTATATGATTTAATTCAAAACGAAAATAATTCTTGTGTATATAAGGAGGTTGGTGGGAGCGCACTGATAATGAATGTCATATATAATGATGATATATCATTTCTTGGAAATGATATTCCCATAATATAATCGGTGAAAGCTTGGCTTTCATGAAAATTCTCCGTTGAATACTTGGGAGATACAGCCTTTATTCTAGGAATAAAGATCTACTAGGATAGATCTAAAAGTTGTTGGCACTCTCCGAGAACTCATACATTGAAACATATGTACGCAACCTGGTGTCTCATATGCTTTGAGCATATGGAGTTACAATCAGGTCAATCCAAGTGATAGTCACTGGATTGATGTTAGGAACATCCTTAAGTATCTTAGACGAACTAAGGATGTTGTCTTATACTATGGAGAAGGAGAACTTGAAGTGACTAGGTTCAGTGCTGCAAGTTTCCAAACCGATAAAAACGACTATAAGTCGTAATAAAGGTACTATATAGTTTGAATAACGGAACAGTGAGCTGGAGATCTTCCAAGCAAGATATTTATGCCGAATAAACAACAAAAGCGGAATATTGCTACAGCTGAGGCACCAATAGAAGCACTTTGGATCTTAATAATCTTAATTAGATTAGGAATATTGCGGGAGATTGTTGGATAATTATGACCCATAACATCAATATTTGTACAGAACATGGTGTTGTTGTACAAATTAACTATGTGACAAAGGAAATTGCTCTTTTATCATTTGTAATTGGATTACCGGGATATATAAATGATAAAAGTCCATATGATTAGTTTCAGATTATTAAGATATGAGACAGTATTAATCCACTAAGGTTTAATCATTAAAACATCTCTAGTCGGAATATTATCGAGATTGGACATCGATAATGCGGAACAGACTAGTATTGCACTTGTGCGTGTTATGGGAGCATAACGGCATAGTTCTCATATATTTGGGTATTGGATACTCATGCAAGTGTAATATTAGGTTGTGTTTACAGATGGTACGGAAATAGCTTCGCTCTGGATAGACCCATCAGAATTCCATTGGTAGTATGACTATGTGTTTATGAAAGTCCGAATCAGGGTAGGTGTATTTGGTCTTAACCTGAGACTTGCATCGCTAATACTTGCGACAATCAATATATTTTGGTTTTGGTAGTCCAGGGCTTTAACAGGTTCTGTGTACGCCTCTTCTGGGTATATTGAGAATCGTAGTGTATTGGGTGTGATGTCAAGATGGAAATATCACTTCAGTCATAAGGAGATAATGGTCACGTAGGATACGGAACTGGTGCTCTTATATGCTGCAGCTATCAGGATAATATGACTAGGTCATGCTTATCCGATTATAGAGACTAGTTACTAGAGATCCGATATGTGCTTCGTACGGGGCAGACACAATTCCAGCCCCAGGCCTTGCACGTGACATTTGATACTAGATCGCAATACGCAATACTATGTATACTACGACTGATATAGATTACATATTCCTTTAAGAATATTTCTGGAGAATTGGGTAGGCACGGTGCTTTGCTAGAAGCCAACCATGTCTTGTAAATCGGTAAAAACATAGTACTAGGTACGTACGTGTTCGGATAGTCCGACGACCAAATTTAGTGCCAACATATCCAGGGATCTCATGAGTCGCTTCCCAAAGATTCACCGATGACGTATGACTCGGATATAATTAATCTAGGATTAGTTATTAGAGAAAGAAAATTAATCTAGGATTAATTACGGAGATATTTTATCTGGGATAAAATATTATTTAAAGAGAGAGAACGATTAATTTGGAATTAATCGATAAAATAATATATTCGATATATTAAACGAAATTATATTTCGACGCGGAATTAAAATTGGATTTTAATTCGGGCAAACGAGTTAATTTAGAATTAATTCGCTAGCGACGTGAATACTAATTTTGCTAGGCATAATTATTTAATTAAATTTGATTTAATTACGTCGCAATGGAAAATTCGTTAATTCGGAATTAGAAAACTCAAGCCTGGGATGTGTTGCAGGCCCACTCGCATTTTGAATCAAGTGGGGCCCACAAGTCACATCACGCGTCACATCACTAATCATCTTTATCACGCGTCATAATGAGGTTTCTTTAGAAGTGTTATGTAATTGGGTAGAAGTAAGAATAATGTTAGCATGAGAGAGGAAACGGAGAGATTTGTTCTAGGAACAAAATGTTTTAAATATCCATATGCATATCATTATTAATTCATTTATCGCACCTTATTATGCTTTTAGAATGCATGCTTAAGGGTGTATGATGAGACCTAATCAAAGATAATTAATTGGTTGCCAATTACGCGAAAAACCCTCACAAATATTAAGCGTTTTCCTTCCATTGAGTGATTCTCTCTCAAGATCCAAGATTGGCACTGGTTTGTTGGCCAAAGTCAAGACCTTTGTCCATCGCGGATGTGTTTGAATCATGAAGGCTTTGTTCCATATCGCATGTCTTGTCCAAGTTGTGATTTGTTGGCCAAAGTCAAGATCATTTCTTGTCAATCAACATCGATTACGAAGCTTTCCAAAGTCAATGGGTCCCGCTTAACAGGAATCATTAAGCTTGTTGTGCCAAAGCCAAGGCTTAGTTGATTCAGAGGAAAAAGGTTAGGGAATATATTGGATATATTGGCGTATATTAGATATATGTTTCGGACTTGGATGTCCACCTACTGGATCTAGGAATTGGATGAGATCCAATTGATCTTAGGGATATACCTAGTTAGGTTTAATACAACTTGTTGGCCAAAGTCAAGGTTGTGTGTTATTTAACAAGATCCCAGCCTACTAGGAAACTAGGTTTCCCGAGTACACAACAGAGGGTTAGAGGCTCGCCGAAAAATAGTGGGAGGCAAGTATCAAAATTTGCAATTTCGTTTAGATACTTGCCAATACGCGCTCATTTAATTTTTCGTCATTAATTTATATTAATTGGACTAATATTTAATTGTTGTTTTTTAAATTAAACAGTCGGACTGTATTCAAACTATTTCAGTTATAGTTGATTATGTAATTGGATTATAGTAATCAAATATATTTGAATTTAACCAATCAAATAATAGTTGATTATATAGTTAGACTATAGTAATCATTATATTCGATTGTACCCGAAATCGTTGATTGGATAGTTGGACTATTGGAATCAAGATAACTGAAAGATTAGCGTTTAGAACATAATCCTGGGAGAAAATGTCTTTAAACGGCTCTAATTTCCAAATTGGGAATAGAACCTCAGGATAGTCATGGGAACTGAAAAGTTACTCTATTTGATAGAGCAACCTCTCGGGCCTAAGCCCGGAGTTGAGCAAATAGTAGAACATGATCTTTGGAAGATTCATCTAATGATAACTTTAGTGCTCAATCTGTTATGCTTGCCGCAAAGACTCCTTAATTTCTTTGTCAGAAGTAAGGATTAGATCCTTATAGTATGATATTGAAATTAAAGATCTTCACAAATCTAATGTTAGATCTTAGAAGTACAAATTGAAAAAAGAAGCTCTTTCGCTCGCGTATGTCAGAGGGTACATCAGTTGAGCACTAGGTGTCGCAGATGATTGCTGACATCGATCAGCTAGGTTAGCTGGGCATTACCTACGTGGCCGAGACTACCAAAGATTTGACCTTATAGTCTCTACCCGAAAGCTGGGGCAGGTTCATTATGAACCAAGAGTAAACTCTTGGAGAGTTGATGGCTATGCTCAAGGAGGCAGAGCCAGAGCTTCTAAAGGGGCAAATGCAAAATCATCACAGTCTTCTGGGAAGACAAAGGACATATCCCAAGATGTCTGCCTAAACTGTGACAAACGGGGTCACTGGATGCATGATTGCTGTATGGACAAGTAAGACATGAAGGAAGTGAAGTCGAGGCAAGGCTCCGGCTTTAAGTATGTTTGTCATATATATATTCATAAAAACAAATAGCTCAAACTGAATTAATCAGATGACATTTATTTGTGGCATTGTTGTCCGGGACACATTAACAAGACTCGTATATCCACACTTTCGAAGAGTGGATACTAGGAGAGATTTGATTCTAATTCAAATGATGTCTACGAATCTAGTTTATTAGGCAAAGTGCCTAAAACACCTTTTACTTGGTAAAAGTACAAGTGCCACCGATCTGTTAGCCCTCGTTCATAGTGACATAAGTGGGTCCATGTCTAGCTAGGCTATAGGTGGATATGAACACTTCGTAACTTTTACGGATGTGGTATCGCGTTATGGTTATGTGTTTCTTTTGAAACATAAATCGAAAAATTTTGATAAATTCAAAGAGTTTCGACACGAAGTATAAAACAGACCGACAATAGTATTAAAACATCACTAATGCACTGTGATGAAAATACTTAAGTAATAAGTTTCTCAATTACTTGAAAGAGTATAGTATTCTTTCAATGTGGACTCTTCACGGAACATCTCAATTTGACGGTGTGTCCGAACATAGAAACCAAACTTCATTTGACATGGTAAGGTTAATGATGAGTCACTCTAAGCTACCATTTTCCTTCTAGGGATACGCATTAATCAGTGCAAAACTTATTTTGAATAAGGTTCCATGAAAATCTGTTAGATAGACTTCATATTAGATATGAGCAGGAAAGAAACTGGGTTTTCTCATTCCTGAAGATTTGGGAATGCTGGGATATGTTTGGATAATACCGAACTAAAACCTAAATCGGATAAGTGCCTAATTTGTAGGTTATCATAGGGTAACCAAATTATAGTACTTATACAACTCACAAGAGAATAATTTAATTGTTGCTCTCCATGCGGTTTTCCTAAAAGGAATACCTATATGCAGTGGTAAGTGGGAGGAAAGTAAAACTCGATGAAAATCAGAGTAATACTGTTCCAGGCACCGATTCCTTAACGGAACACAAACAGTTCATTAGGGATGAAACTGTACCACAATCTTCAAATACACAAGAACCACGTAAGTCAGAGAGAGTAGAAAACAACGTGGGAGGTGTGGGTTTCTGATCTCACCTCATGAAGATGTCAATCTTATTGAGGAAGACGAACTGACTACGTATGAGGTAGTGATACAAGGTATCGACTCCTTTTATGGCAAAGTGCCATGAAGTCCGAAATAGATTCCATGTATACAACCAAGTTTGGATACTGGTTGTTGTACCGGAAGGCATTGTGCCTATTGGTACTAAATGAGTCTTCAAGGAAGACATACATGGATGGCGACATACAAACGTACAAAGCTAGGCTTGTAGCGAAAAGGTATCATTATCAACATTTTGCCGATTATGATGAAACCTTTTACTCGTTTCCATGATTAAATCCATATGGATAATGCTTGCTAATGCTGCATGTTTCATATATGAAAAATGGCAGCTGAACGTCAAAATCGCTTTCCTTAAACGGAAACCTTTTGGAGGATGTTTACAACATCCTCACTGTTTTGTCATACCAAAAACATGCAAGCATTGCGTTCTTGGAAATATCATTTTGATGTAATCATAATGGTATTTGATTACATTCAAAACAAAGATGATTCTTGTGTATATAAGGAGGTTAGTGGGAGCGCACTGACAATGATTGTTCTATATAATGATGATATATCATTTCTTGGAAATGAGATTCCTATAATACAATCGGTGAAAGCTTGGCTTTCATGAAAATTCTCCGTAGAATACTTGGGAGATACAATATTTATTCTAGGAATAAGGATCTACTGGATAGATCCAAATGTTGTTGGCACTCTCTGATAACTCGTACATTGAAAGATATGTACGCGACCTGATGTCTCATATGCTTTGAGCATATGGAGTCACAATCAGGCCAATCCTAGTGATAGTCACTGGATTGATGTTAAGAACATCCTTAAGTATCTTAGATGAACTAAGGATACTTTCTTAAGCTATGGAGAAGGAGAACTTGAAGTGACTGGGTTCACTGTTGCAAGTTTCCAAACTGACAAAAATGACAATAAGTCATAATAAGGGTACTATATAGTTTGAATAACGGAACAGTGAGCTGAAAATCTTCCAAGCAAGATACTGTTGCCGAATAAACAACAAAAACGGAATATTGTTGCAGTTGAGGCAGCAAAAGAAGCAATTTTGGATCTGTAAAATTCCTAATTAAATTAGGTGAAGTTCTGTTAGCGGCTGAGCTAGGCTACAGCACAGGCTAAAGAATTAATGGTCTCATCAACGATCCAAGTATATACTTCAACTATTTCATCTGATTCGTCGGATTATACATCGTGGCGATGTGATGATCGAATAAATCGCATCAGATGATAACTTCGCAAATCCGCTGACGAAAGCTGTCTCTCAGCAGAAATTTGAGTGACCCGTACATTGTTCAGGTGTAGGACACTTGAGTGATTGGCTATAGGCCAAGTGGCAGATTGTTAGACAATTATGACCCATAGCATCACTATTTATACAGAACATGGTGTTGTTGTACAAATTAACTATGTGACACATGAAATTGCTCTTTTATCATTTATAATTGGATTACCGGGATATATAAATGATAAAAGTCCATATGATTAGTTCTAGATTAATAAGATATGAGACAGTATTAATCCACTAAGGTTTAATCATTAAAATATCCCTAGACATAGTATTATCGAGATTGGACATCGATAATGTGAAATGGACTAGTATTGCACTTGTGCGCGTTGTGGGAGCATAACGGCATAGTTCTCATATATTTGGGTATTGGATACTCATGCAAGTGTAATAGGAGGTTGTGTTTACCGATGGTACGGAAAGAGCTTCGCTCTGGATAGACCCCTCAGAATCCCATTGGTAGTATGACTATATGTCTATGGGAGTCCGAATCAGGGTAGGTGTATTTGGTCTTAACCTAAGACTTGCATCGCTAATACTTGCGACAATCAATATACTTTGGTTTTGGTCATCCGGGGCTTTAACAGGTTTTGTGTACGCCTCTTCTGGGTATATTGAGAATCGTAGTGTATTGGGTGCGATGTTAAAATGGAAGTATCACTTCAGTCATATGGAGATGATGATCACGTAGGATAAGAAACTAGTACTCTTATGTACTGCAGTCATCGGGATAATATGACTAGGTCATGATTATCCGATTATATAGACTAGTTACTAGAGATCTGATATATGCTTTGTACGAGGCAGACACAATTCAAGCCCCAGGCCTAGCATGTGACATCCAATACAGGATCGCAATACGCAATACTACGTATACTACACCTGACACATATTATATATTTCTTAAAAAAATATTTTTGGAGAATTGGGTAGGCACTGTGCTTTGCTAGAAGCCAACCATGTCTTGTAAATCAGTAAGAACATGATACTAGGTACGCACGTATTCGGATACTCCGATGACCGAATTTACTGCCAACATATCCAGGGATCTCATGGGTCGCTTCCCAAAGATTCATTGATGACGTATGACTCGAACATAATTAATCTAGTATTAATTATAAGAGAGAGAGAGAAAAATAATCTAGGATTAATTACGCAGAATTTTATATAGGATAAAATTCTATTAATAGAGAGAGAACGATTAATTCGGAATTAATCGATAAAATAATATATTTGATATATTAAATGAAATTAGATTTCATAACGGAATTAAAATTAGATTTTAATTCGGGCGAACGAATTAATTTAGAATTAATTCGCGAGCGACATGAATAGTAATTTTGCTAGGCATAATTATTTAATTAAATTTGATTTAATTATGTCGCAACAGAAAATTCGTTAATTCAGAATTAGAGAACCCAAGCCCGGGATGTTTTGCGGGCCCACTCGGATTTTGAATCAAGTGGGGCCCACAAGTCACATCAAGTCACATCACTAGTCTATCATTTGCCCTTTTTAGAGATAGAAGTTGGTGAAGACTTTTATGTTGGCTTGTAAAACACATTACCTTCATTTTGATTGAAATTAGTGACCTTTACCAACTTTTGAATTTTGGTATTACTTTACTTGATTTTTGGAAAATCAAAATATCATCAAACACTCATTCTTTCTCTCCTCTCCTTGCTTAGCCGTGACTTACTCTCTCCCTCTCCAAAACTTCACTTTGCCGAGAGTTGTAAGAAGTCTAGGGGAAATTTTGTTGCAAACTTTCCAAGTGCTAGCACACTAAAGATTCATACAAATGTGATAGGGAAACCTTTCCAATGAGTTTGGAATTCAAGGAGATGCTTGGAAGCTTTACATACATCAAAGGGGAGCTTGGAGCACAACACAAAGGCTTGGAATTTTTGTTATCTCCTACATCCAAAACCGATCAAAGTGGGTATTTTCCGCATTCTTACTTTGTTGTATTCTCCTGATTTTATACTTAATTTGATCTTGGTTTAACCTAGAAAACCCAACACTACAACCCAGGGTGGATGAATCATCCCAATTTTTCATGGTACAACAATTCAGGGCAAAAAAACAACTCACCACCTTGATTCCAACAGCAGAACAAAGGCCATGAGTATGAAAAAGAACCATAAGTGAAAGAATAGTTTACAGAGATGTTCAAAAAGCAAGAAGAAAAATATGATGCTATGTTTCAAGCCCAATAACATTCAATCAAAGCCAATATGATTCTATTAAAGCACTGGAGAATCAAATTGGATAACTGGCCAATGCTCAGAGTTACAGACCGCCAGGGAATCTTCCTAGCAACACAGAACGAAATCCAAGGAACCGAGGGAAAGAGCAATGTCAAGCCATAACTTTGAAAAATGGTACTGAAATCAACAAAGATGTTGGAATCAAGGTGACTATTGAAGAAATTCCAAAAGATGCAGTCCCACAGATGGAGGAAAAAGAAGCAAAGGAAAAAGATCAAGAAAAATTCACTCCACCTCCATATTTTCCTCAGCGTCTTCAAAAAAAAATGGATAAGCAGTTTGCTCGATTCTTGGAGGTGTTCAAAAAGCTGCATATCAACATTCCATTCGCAGAAGCATTGGAAGAAATTCCCAGTTATGCGAAATTCATGAAAGACATTCTTTCATGAAAACGGAGATTGGGAGATTACGAGACAGTAGCGTTGTTAAAAGAATACAGCGCCATCATTCAGAGGAAACTTCCCCCAAAGTTGAATGATCCTGCAGTTTCACTGTCTCATGCACCATTGGAGAACATTATATCAATAAGGCTTTATGTTACTTAGGTGTAAGTGTTAATTTGATGCCTTTATCTATTTACATGAATTTGCAAATTGGAGAAGCAATGCCTACCTCAGTCTCTTTGCAACTTGCTGATCGAACGCTGGCATTTCCGAGAGGACTAGTTGATGATGTGCTGGTCAAAGTTGACAAACTTATTCTCCCAGCAGATTTCATTATCATTGACATGGAAGATGACAAAGATGTACCTACCATCCTTAGGAGACCATTTTTGGCTACAAGTCGAACTGTTATTGATGTGCAAAAAGGAGAACTAACCATGAAATTTCAGGACCAAGATGTTACCTTCAATGTTTTCAAAGCCATGAAATTCCCGAGTGATGAAAAGGAAGAGGAATGTTTCGGAAATGATGTTGTTGATAGTATCATCCAAGATACTAATACAATTCCCATGAATAAACTTGAAGCTTGCATCACCAACATGACTGACAGCGAGCTAGATGCTGAAATTTTGGAATGTATCAACTCTCTTGACAAGCCCTTTCGCTTCAAATCGACACCACAAGTGGATAGCCTGGAACTACCGAAGAAGGAACGACTCAAGCCTTCTATTGAAGAACCACCACAACTGGAGTTAAAGCTACTTCCGAGCCATCTCATGTATGCATTTCTAGGAAACTCTTCTGAATTACCTGTAATTATTTCTTCTTTGCTAAAATTGGAGTAGGAAGAAAAGTTACTGAGAGTATTACGAGAACACAAGAGAGCCATTGGCTGGACTATAGCAGACATTCGAGGCATTAGCCCATCATTTTTCATGCACAAGATTTCGATAAACGACGAGTACAAACCCACAGTGGAGCAGCAATAGAGACTAAATCCAATCATGAAATAGGTCGTAAAGAAAGAAATTATCAAATGGTTGGATGATGGCATCATTTACCCCATCTATGATAGCACTTGGGTGAGTCCTATGCAATGTGTACAAAAGGAATGAGTAATTACTGTTGTCACAAATGAAAAGAACGAGCTGATTCCAACAAGAACGGTTACTGGTTGTAGAGTATGCATGGACTACCGAAAGCTGAAAAAAGCAACAAGGAAATACCATTTTTCGCTAACATTCATTGATCAAATGCTGGATATACTGGAGGGACATGAATTCTATTACTTTCTGGATGGATATTCGGGGTACAATCAGATTTTCATCGCCTTCGAAGATCAGGAGAAAACCACTTTTACATGTCTGTATGGTACTTTTGCTTTCCGCAGGATGCCATTTGGACTATGTAATGCCCCTGCTACATTTCAACGTTGCATGATGGCCATCTTCTCAGACTTGCTGGAATAGAGTATGGAGGTTTTCATGGATGATTTCTCTGTGTTCGGAGATCCTTTAGACAACTACTTGCAAACTCTGGAACAAGTGTTACAAAGATGCGAATATACCAACCTGGTGCTCAATTGGGAGAAATGTCATTTCATGGTGCAGGAAGGCATCGTTCTGGGACACCAGATCTCATAAAAGTGAATCGAGGTAGACAGAGCAAAGATTGAGACAATTGAAAAATTACCTCCATCAACATCACTCAAAGGGATTCAGAGCTTTCTCAGACATGCAGGCTTTTACAGGAGATTTATCAAAGACTTTTCCAAGATTGCGAAACCTTTATGCAAACTTCTGGAGAAGGATGTGCCTTTTAACTTCACCAAAGAATACCAAGAAGCTTTTGAGATCCTAAAACAGAAGCTGGTTTCTTCCCCCATCATAGTAGCACCTGAATGGACCCTACCATTTGAGGTGATGTGCGATGCTAGTGATTTTTCGTAGGTGCAGTTTTGGGACAACGCAAATCAAAGATTTTCCACACCATTTATTACACCAACCGAACTCTGAATGAAGCTCAACTCAACTACACAACAACTGAAAAGGAGTTGCTCGCAGTTATGTTTGCTTTTGATAAATTCCAATCATATCTGTTGGGTCTCAAAGTGGTGGTCTACACAGATCATTCAGCAATCAAATACCTTATCGCGAAGAAAGATGCCAAACCCAAATTGATCTGTTGGATTCTTCTACTGTAAGAATTTGACGTGGAGATCCGAGAAAGGAAAAAGATAGAAAACCAAGTGGCAGATAATTTATCGACGCACGAGAATGGAGAAACAGCTGGCAAAGAACTGAAAATCAAAGAAACTTTTCCAGATGAACAGCTGTTTGCAATGAAACAGCACGAAGCTCCTTGGTATACTGACTATGTCAACTATATAGTATCAGGAAAATGGCCGTTGGAATGGACAACTCAGCAACGAAAGAAGTTCTTCAAAGAAGTCAAACACTATATATGGGATGAACCGTACCTCAAACGCTGTACTGATCAATTATTGAGACGGTGTGTTCCACATGAGGAGGTCAACAGTGTTCTGTAACATTGTCATTCATCACCATATGACGGATACTTTAGCGGAAACAAAACTGCAGCCAAAGTCCCACGATCAGGTTTTTTCTAGTCCACTCTTTTTAAAGATGCTTACTTTTTTTTCTCTTCAATGTGACCGGTGCCAGATAAATGAAGGACCTCTACAAAACATTCTGGAAGTGGAGATATTTGATGTATGGGGGATTGATTTTATGGGACACTTTGTTCCATCATTTGGAAACCTGTACATACTGGTTGCTGTAGACTACGTCTCCAAATGGGTTGAAGAAATTGCACTGCCACCAAACGATTCAAAAGTTGTGATCAAATTCCTTAAAAATAATATTTTCGCTCGCTTCGGAACAACTCAGGCTATTATCAATGATGGTGGCACACATTTCTACAACAAACTTTTCGATGTACTCATATCCAAATACGGAGTTACTCATAAAGTTGCCACTGCTTACCACCCACAGTCAAACTGAAAGGTTGAAGTTTCAAACAAGGAGATTAAAAGAATCTTGGAGAGAAACGTTGGATCAACAAGGATGGACTGGTCTACAAAACTAGATTATACACGTCGAGGTCATCACATACATATAATCATACAGGTCGAGGTCATCACATACATATAATCCCTCCGTCATAGGTATCCGGATTATCCTAGAGATATATGTTGGAGTTTCTAGAGGTCCCAATATCAAATCAAGACATGAAATAATGCGTGAATACATCAACGGAGGTAGCGGAATACTCACATTGATCGGTTATGTCGATTTGAAGACGAATCAAGGCCAAAAACGTACTGCCTTGTTCACGCCACTGCAACCAGTCCATGCTCACTGTCTTGGCAGTTTCGGGTCTCAAAACGAAGCTCCAAACTCCGTCGGATGAGTCCCGCCTCATGGGTGAACCTCCCTACCACCTTCGCAAGACTCGTAGTGTGCTAGCACTTGCGGTTTTCACCATGAAAACCCAACCCTTGCTTCCCTTTAGTGTCACGTTTTTCTGGTTCAAAACCAGTCCCAAAATTCTGTTTTGGGCGTGAGAGGAAGAGAGAAAATGTGAGAGATGAAATTGTGTTTTGTTAAAAATGATTTACCAAAAATCAATTTATATTTATGCCATAATATTTATTAAATTAATAATAAATTTATGACACAAAACATGCAATGGCTTAGAGTGTCAAACACTCAAACTCCATGCAATGACATTGAGTGCAATGTACACAATCTACATGCAAAGCATTAGAATGACATGTGTCATGTGGGCCCCACACGTTTCCAAATGAAAGTGGGCCCACGTGCACTCACGCGTTTGGGTTCGATATTTCCGAAATACCGAGCTTACGTCGCGACGTTAATTCAATCGAATTTAAAGAAATAATTGAGCCTGTCGTAATTATTATTTACGTCGCTAACGAATTAATTCTAAATTAACTCGTTTGCCCGAATTAAAATCTAATTTTAATTCCGCGTCGAAATCTAATTTCGTCTAATATATCGAATATATTAATACATCGATTAATTCCGAATTAATCGTTCTCTCTCTTTAGACGACATTTTATCCCGGATAAAACATCTCCGTTATTAATCCTAGATTAATTTTCTCTCTCTTCTATATAATCCCAGATTATTCAAGAGTGCGAGTTGTGCGTCATCGGTGGATTATCGGGAAGCGACCCATGAGATCCCCGGATAATCTGGCAGTAAATACGGTCGTCGGAGTATCCGAATCACGTACGTACCAAGTACTACGTTCTACCGATTTACGAGACAAGGTCGACTCCTAGCAAAGCACCAAGTCTTCCCAAGTTCTCCGGACATATTCATCAAAGAATATCTAGATCTGTATCAAGCGTAGTATACAATTGTATTGTGCATATCGGCCCAGTATCGGATAATCACGTGCTAGGCCTGGGGCTGGATAAGTGTCTGCCCCGTACGAAGCACATGTCGGATGTCTGGTAACTAGTCTCTATAATCGGATATACATGACCTTGTCATAATATCCCGATGGCCGCGCAGCCCTTAAGAGCACTAATACCGTATCCTGCGTGATATCATCTCCAATATGACTGAAGTGATACTTCCATCTTGACATCACACCCAATACTCTACGACTCTCTGATAAACCTAGAAGTGGTGTACTCAGAACCCGTTTAAAGTCCCCTACCACCAAGACCAAAGTTTATCGATTATCGTAAGTATTAGCGATGTAAGTCTCAGGTTAAGACCATACACACCTACCTTGATTTCGGCCTCCCATAGACACATAGTCATAATACCAATGGGATTCCGAGGGGTCTATCCAGAGCGAAGCTGTTTCCCGTAACGTCGGTGAAACACGACCTCCTATCGCACTTGCATAAGTATCCAATACTTATATATATGAGAACTATGCCGTTGTGCCCTCACAAACGCGCACAAGTGCAATACTAGCCTATTCCGCATTATCGATGTCCAGTCTCGATAATACTACGGCTAGGGATATTTAATGATTAAACCTTCGGGGACTGATACTGTCTCATATCATTCTCAGTCCAGGTACTAATCATAGGGACCTCTCTTCATTTATATATCTATGGTGATCTAATCACAAATGATGAGAGTGCAATTTCCTTGTCACATAGTTAATTTGCTACAACAACACAATGATCTGTGCAAATAGTGACGCTATGGGTCATTTTGTCCAACAATATAGATAAAAAAATATGTCAAATCTCTATAGGTATAATCTCGTCGACGATTTTCTATTAGCAATTTCTTAATAACACTTAGAATTTACTTCTACAGTGTACCACGAGCCCATTGATTTAACAGATTGCAAATTCCATATTGAATACTTATGCTCTGTACACAGAACGGATGGATCCTATCTTGATACACACATGATATCCTGAGGAGCCGTCCACACCCAACGAACATGTAGAGGTCTGATCTAAATAGATCGGTGACGTGACTTCCATCAAAGTGTTGAGGATGCCTCATACATCTACAGTGGTATCTCAAGTCGATTGATTCCTATTGACGTTGGTGTACCATCTATTACAAAATCTTCGGTGAGTCGTTCAGTGTTTATCCAATATAAACACCTATATGTCTATAAGAGTCTCCTCAGACTCATGGTTTATTGGGATAAACCATCGGACCAAGTCTCGATATACGACGTGTACTGGTCTCAACGGATTTTACTAGCCGACCCGTGTTAGTAAATCTTTACCAGGAACTTTATTTGATAATATACTTCTAGTAATGACACTTCCCAATTTTAATTACAAACTACTTTGTAACTGCAATATCCATATATACAGTTTCAATCTAATCGGGTCTTTGTCGGGTATTTTTCTAATATATACATATCACTAAATCATATTTAGTTTCAATCTAATCGTAATTAGATCGAATACGTATATAAAAACAAGAAGTACTACCATATATAAGTAATATTATGGAAAAATGAATTGTTCTTATTCATGAATCGGACATGAATACGATTCGGATCGGCACTCCGATCACCAACCCTAACAATTTATCTCACTTGCTCTAGTTCCAATCCACAGTATCATATACACATCTAAATATGTATTACAGACACACAGTCCTCCAGAGTTGACATAACACTTAAGAGGTAGGCAACAACAAGTAAACCCGCTATAACATATTGAGTTTTTCCAACAAACCCAAAACATTTCCTTTAACCAACATTATTTATATTTTGTATAACTTAAGTTATACATCAAATGACTCAAATGCAATATCAATATTGTACTATAGCTACTGAATTATTCAAGTATTTAGGGATCAGGTCCAAAATACTATGCGGACAACCGCAATCACAACACCAATATCAAATACTTCTAATCTATAAGGTCATTTTCCAACTTCATAAGTTACAATTAATTCCACTTATATAGTAGAATCATTTGTGACACTCCCACTGCATCTTTTCAGATTCTTTATGGCATATACCGTCTATCATCATAATTAGACTCAAAACTAATCAGACCCTCGTGGTTGCAGACAATATTCTCCATGAATTAGAAACTCATTCTTAATATCTCAAAGATAACAAAGAACATGTTTCAGACACATCATATGGTCTATAGCGTATCAAAATAGTTCGTAACAATTACGATTAAATTGATGTCTTTTAGTCGTACATAATATAGTATTCATTACGCCATCATCCTATGATGCATAAGAGTGACTAGACATTCTAATCAATTTCTCTTTCGACAAAGGAATCATCATTTACGATGGATGAATATATATAAAAGAGACACACTAACTATTAAATAGTTATACTGATTGTCAAACAGTTACATTAACTGTCATACAGATAGTCTTGATGTGTCTTATATTGGATCACATCTAATGCACGACTAATGAGAGTATCTCACAAGTCTCTTAGTTTTATATTGTATATAAAAATTATATCGAATATAATAGAGACTACTCCCACTACTTTCACGAAGAAAAGAAGACTTTGGTAAACCTTTTAACCTTACAAACATCTCATTATTACATGAATAATGATAATATCGATAGGATATATAACACTAGAAAGAAATTTGTATGCTCCCACTGACCCTACTGTCAAGTATGTAGTCTTTATACTTTGACAAAATCAGACAATCCGACTGATATCAAAATTAAAGAACACAGATTTCCGGAAGGCTCACCTGAGTCTACAATAGGCTCTATAAGCTAGTATACCAAACTGTGATCTTAGAAGAACACAAACTATAGGGCCATTTCAGAACGAACTCTTCAAACTAAGAAATCACAACGGATCTCTTATCTGAAGAAACCATTCAAAAACACCACTTTGCATTCTTAGCTAAAAATACAGTTTAATATCAACATTGACCAACAAATCTTTAATTATTCAATTAGTGTGACAAGAGACAAGATTCCTAAGGATCTACAATAGATTGTTGGGTGTAACCTTTCTCACTGTCATACGATAAATGTCAAACCTTTAATAAGCTCACTTTGCTTTCGCTGCGTAAATCTGATGCACATTTTATGAACGATTCATAACGAAAGCTCAATCAAGTTCAAAACTTTATCGTAGAAAGCTATGAATAATATTAGATTTATGGTATAATCTAACTTCCGAAATTGATATCAAATATCGCTCCCACTATAAGTTATAGGATAATTTTCTTCAATAAGAAAACAATAAAATAATTAAGTATCAAATACTTTGTAAATCATTCTGACATCCTATTGAACTTATACAGAAGATTTCTTAGGGTCTTTTCATCTTATTAATTATGCAGTTCCGTTTATAATTTATCACTCTGACATTTGACTTCAATAAGTCAAGTCTTTTCTAGTCAACATACGATGTTACACACCAAGTAATAATTTTTTTTATTACTATGGATCATAGAAAAGACATTCCATAAAAATGAATACAATATTCTATTAAATAGAATAAATGATAAACTTTTACTTGTACCTATGAAGCGCAAATACATTCAATTATATAACCATTATATAAAAGAAAGATTTGTTGGACAATTATGACCCATAGCATCACTATTTGTACAGATCATGGTGTTGTTGTACAAATTAACTATGTGACAAAGGAAATTGCTCTTTTATCAATTGTAATTAGATTACCAAGATGTATAATTGATAAAAGGTCCTTATGATTAGTTCCAGATTGATATGATATGAGACAGTATCAATCAATGAAGGTTTAATCATTAAATATCCCTTGTCGTAGTATTATCGAGATTGGACATCGATAATACGTAATAGACTAGTATTACACTTGTGTACGTTGTGGGAGCATAACGGCATAGTTCTCATATATTTGGGTATATGATACTCATGGAAGTGTAATAGGAGGTTGTGTTTACCGATGGTACGGAAACAGCTTCGCTCTGGATAGACCCCTCAGAATTCCATTGGTAGTATGACTATGTGTCTATGGAAGTCTGAATCAGGGTAGGTGTATTTGGTCTTAACCTGAGACTTGCACCGCAAATACTTGTGACAATAAATATACTTTAGTTTTTGGTCGTCCAGGGCTTTAACAGGTTCTGTGTACGCCTCTTCTAGGTATATTGAGAATCGTAGTGTATTGGGTGTGATGTCGAGATGGAAGTATCACTCCAGTCATAGTGGATATGATGATCACGTAGGATACGGAACTAGTGCTCTTTTATGCTGCAGCTATCGGGACATTTATGACTAGGTCATGTTTATCCGATTATAGAGACTAGTTTCCAGAGATCCGATATGTGCTTCGTACGGGGCAGACACAATTCTAGCACCAGGCCTTGCACATGACATCCGATGATGGATCGTAATACGCAATACTACGTATACTACGCCTGAAATAGATCACATATTCCTATAAGAATATTTCTGGAGAATTGGGTAGGCACGGTGCTTTGCTAGAAGCCAACCATGTCTGGTAAATCGGTAAAAACGTAGTACTAGGTACGTACGTGTTCGGATAGTCCGACGACCGGATTTACTGCCAACATATCCGGGGATCTCATTGGTCGCTTCCCAAAGTTTCACCGATGACGTATGACTCACACTTTATTAATCTGGGATTAATTAGCAGAGAGAGAAAATTAATCTGAGATTAATTACAGAGATATTTTATCTGGGATAAAATATTATTTAAAGAGAGAGAATGATAAATTTGGAATTAATCGATAAAATAATATATTCGATATATTTACGAAATTGGATTTCGGCGCGGAATTCAAATTAGATTTTAATTCGGGCGAACGAGTTAATTTAGAATTAATTCGTTAGTGACGTGAATAGTGATTTTGCTAGGCATAATTATTTAATTAAATTTGAATTAATTACGTCGTAACAGAAAATTCGTTAATTTGGAATTAGAGACCCGAGCCCGGGAGTGTTTGCGAACCCACTTGCATTTCGAATCGAGTGGGGCCCACAAGTCACATCAAGCATCAAATCACTAGTCAATCAATTGATGTGATGTCTAGTCACTTTGAGTGATGTGACAACTTGTCACTTGTGATTGATGGTGGTAGTTGGATAGCTTTAATGCTTGTACCATTTTGTAATTCAAATTTGGTATATCATTAATTGATTTTGAAAAATAAAAAAAAAATGTATTAGATACACAAACCAACTCAACAGAACTCTCTATCTTCTCTTCTCCCTTATTCGGCCAAGGTCCAATTTTGCTCTCCAAAATATGCAATTGCCGAGAGTGAGCAAGAGTAAAGGAAGAATTTACGGCAAATTTTTCCAAGGTGCTAGCACACATTAGGAGTCGTCCGAAGGTGATAGGGAAACCCACCCGTGGGCATGGAATGCACACCAAGCTTGGAGCTTGAAGGACCGAAAATATGGAGCATAGAATCAAGCCAAAATCGTGAGCTACATGGAGTTAAAGCTTGAAGATTTTTGTTGTTCCTCGCATCGCAAAAGCCGATCATTGTAAGTATGATTCCGCCATACTTTTATGTGTATTCACACATGTTTCATTGCTTGAAATAGATCTTGGGACTAACCTAGAAACCCATCGATGGTATCTTGAGCCATTTTGAGCATGAAATTTGATTAGGGTAAAATTGGGCAAAATTGATTTGAGCATGTTTGAGTGAAATTGATTGTTTGAGTATGCTTAAATTATGATAACATAGTGTTATGCATGATCAATTTGATGAAAATAGGATTGGATCAAATTTTTCCCCAATTTTTGACTTGGCCGAAAGTTGTATATTGCCCTAAGTCATGGTGATTTTTGATTTTGATCATTGGATGAGTTGAAATCATTTGGGGAATGTTGATTTAGGATTTAATTGGATTAAATTCGGAATCGTACATGAAAAACCCTAAATTGTCGTGAGTGTTGTAGCATGGAAAATGATTGATTTTTTATTCAAATGTGTTGGACATGTTTTAACGATAACTAGCATAATTAATTGAGTGAATTGATGTTTTGGAAATATAATTTGGTTAATTAATTATAGCATACACTTTAGGTTAATTAAATTATGAAATTTGGAATTTTGGTAATTTAATTAATTGGGCCAAATTTGGAATTGGGCTTGTAAAGTTGTAATTGGGCTTAATGGGCTTGGTGTTGGACATTATGACCCATAGCGTCACTATTTGCACAGATCATTGTGTTGTTGTAGCAAATTAACTATGTGACAAAGAAATTGCACTCTCATCATTTGTGATTAGATCACCATAGATATATAAATGAAGAGAGGTCCCTATGATTAGTACCTGGACTGAGAATGATATGAGACAGTATCAGTCCCCGAAGGTTTAATCATTAAATATCCCTAGCCATAGTATTATCGAGACTGGACATCGATAATGCGGAATAGGCTAGTATTGCACTTGTGCGCGTTTGTGAGGGCACAACGGCATAGTTCTCATATATATAAGTATTGGATACTTATGCAAGTGCGATAGGAGGTCGTGTTTCACCGACGGTACGGGAAACAGCTTCGCTCTGGATAGACCCCTCGGAATCCCATTGGTATTATGACTATGTGTCTATGGGAGGCCGAAATCAAGGTAGGTGTGTATGGTCTTAACCTGAGACTTACATCGCTAATACTTACGATAATCGATAGACTTTGGTCTTGGTGGTAGGGGACTTTAAACGGGTTCTGTGTACACCACTTCTGGGTTTATCAGAGAGTCGTAGTGTATTGGATGTGATGTCGAGACGGAAGTATCACTTCAGTCATATTGGAGATGATGTCACGCAGGATACGGTACTAGTGCTCTTGAGTGCTGCGCAGCCAATCAGGATATTATGACCAGGTCATGAATATCCGATTATAGAGACTATGTTACCAGACATCCGATATGTGCTTCGGACGGGGCAGACACTTATCCAGCCCCAGCCCTAGTACGTGATTATCCGATACTGGGCCGATATGCACGATACATTAGTATACTACGCTTGATACAGATCTTAATATTCTTATGAGAATATGTCCGGAGAATTGGGAAGACTTGGTGCTTTGCTAGGAGTCGACCTTGTCTCGTAAATCGGTAGAACGTAGTACTTGGTACGTACGTGATTCGGATACACCGACGACCGTATTTACTGCCAACATATCCGGGGATCTCATGGGTCGCTTCCCAAAGATTCACCGATGATGTATGACTCGCACTTATATTAATCTGGGATTAATATGATGAGAGAGAGAATTAATCTGGGATTAATTTCGGAGACATTTTATCTAGGATAAAATATAAATTGAAGAGAGAGAAACATTGATTTGGAATTAATCGAGGAATTAATATATTTGATATATTAAACGAAATTAGATTTCGACGCGGAATAAAATTAGATTTTAATTCGGGCGAGCGAATTAATTTAGAATTAATTCGTTAGCGACGTGAATAATAATTCCGCTGGGCGTAATTATTTAATTCTCGTCGCGACGGAAATTAGTTAATTCGGAATTAGCGAATTTGGGCCCGAAAGTGTTTGCGGACACATTCGTATTTTGAAACGGGTGGAATCCGCAAATCACATCGCGATATCTCATTACTTGACACGAATAGATGATGGATGTATCTAGTCACCTTTAAGGGATGATACATTGTCTCTATTCTCTATGTGAGGTAATGATGGCAAATCATGAATTTTCCTTTGGAGGGAAAACCTTTCACGGTTTTTGAAGGGTTTTTAATTAAAAATATTCATTTTGTATTTGATACATCATTGCTTTTCATTTGGCCTTCTCACGTTTTTTTTTGAAAACAAAAAGGCAAAAAGGAAATGAAAATGCAGACTCTCTCTCTTCTCTTCTTCTTCTCCTCTTCTCTCTCACGACATTTTCTGGTTTTGAAAAGGCAGTGAACTGCCGAACAGAACAAAAGGAAATGGAGGGAAGCAAGTGTGTTTTGTGGCAAAACAAGAGTGCTAGCACACTCCGGGATCATGCCAAGGTGATAAGGGAAGTATACCCATGAGCAAGGAACGTTTTGATGAAGCTTGGAGCTCGTTTTTCTTGATCAAAATGGCACAAAACAGAAGCCAAATCTGCAGCAGTGGGCGCACATGACAGTGAACTGCCGTGAGCAGTGGCAGTGGGCAGTGAGTTCATTTTTGTTGCCAAATCGCATCTCCACCGCTCGATGTAAGTATTCCGCACTTAAATCGTTGTATTCGCTTATGATTCATGCTTGAGTTTTGATCTTGGATCAATTTTTCTTCAAATTACTACCTTGGCCGAAAATTGATGATGATTTAATGTCTTGGGATTTTTGATTTTTGACAATTGAAGTGTTGGAAATCATTCGGGATGATGATTTAACGTCAATGCGGAATCAATTGGTTTGAATTCGATTTGGACGAAAAATCCCCAAATTGCCAAGTATGTCATCAAACTTTAAATTAGGTAAAATTGATTTGAGCATGCAATTATGAAATTGGATGATTAAGTATGCTTAGTACATGTTTAATTGATGATTGGTTGGATCAATTTGATTAAATATTGTTTGGAACAAATTTCCCCAATTTTGAAAGTATGTCATGAACTTGAAATTGGGTAAAATTGATTTAAGCATGCAATATGAAATTGGATGATAAAGTATGCTTGAATGTATTTTAATTGATGATTGGTTGGATCAATTTCATCAATTAGATCAAATTTGGT
>SKCR01002572.1:0-27317 GCA_019454045.1 Zanthoxylum bungeanum
CATCTCTAATCCACTACTTCAAATTTTGCACCAAATTATACACTTATCTCAGTAATGGCGCGCTCGCGCCATTGGGGATGCTCCAAGGACGTGTTGGATAATTTTTTAAGTAACTTTATTTGGCTTGTCACCAGAATTCAAATCTTAAATGAGGTAAATTGATTAAAAAATGAATTTAAATTTGTTCACATCCTTATTTTTAAAATAAAAAAAATATATTTATTTATCATGTTACAAAACAAATTTTATAAAGAGTTTGCAATTATATACCTATTCACAGGTTCAAACCATAGATTTTTATCAGAATTTTGTGCTTTCTGGCATCTAATGGTTACGAGACTGTGAGACACCATAGTTGGGACTCTCCCATGGATCTTCATCACTTGTCTATTCCTCTTCTTGACAACCAGATTTTGCAATCTTGAGGTTCTTGTTGGTGTTCCTAGAACATGCCAAGGATCTAATAAGCAAGAAAAGGTGTTCATAATTCATTATAAGTTGCGGAATTACTTACATTGAATGGATTTGAGCTTTTAAAATTTTGAAGAAGAACTCCCAAGATCCTTCCTTTGTTGATTCCAAGCTTTGAGTTGGTTTCCAAGATCCTTCCTTTGTTGATTCCAAGCTTTGAGTTGTTTGAATGAAGACTCCAAGATCCAACCTTTGTGTTGATTCCAAGCTTTGAGTTGGTTTCCCTATCATCTTAGAAGACTTCTACAAGTGCTAGATTTGTGATTTTGCCACAAAATCAAAGAAGGGAGAGATGAAGCTCACGCCCATTCTTGGATGACTAGGGTTTAATTTTGTGTCAACTTATGTGTCATGAGAGAGAGAGATGCCTTTTGGTAAAACCAATTTACCCTTTTACCTAAACAATGTGGTTAGGTAAATGGTTTCACCAAAACCATTCCAAGGTAGTTGGAAAGTTGGTGCTTGGCATAAATGCCAACTACCCTCCCAACTACCACATGTGAAGTGGGCCCCCATTTGAATTCAAAATTCAAATGGATTCTACGAATGTTTGCTGCGGCTCGGATTCGTTTAATCCGATTAAACGAATTTTCCGTCGCTAAATAATTAAATCTAATTTAATTAATGACGACGCCTCGTAAATATAATACGAATGCCGTTTACGAATTAATTCTAAATTAATCCGTTCACTCGTATTAAAGTCCAACTTTAATTTCGTAATGAAATCCAATTCATATTAATATATCTGATATATATTAATTTTAGCCCATGCAAATAAATTAAATAGAAAAATCAAATTTAACTATTAAATTATTTTACCGATTAATTCCAAATTAATCGCGTTCTCTCTCCCGAACACATTTAATCCCAGATTAATAAGCCGCAATTAATCCCAGATTAATTTTATCTCTCTAAATTAATCCCAGATTAATTCTAGTTTAAGTCAACTGTCATCGGTGAATCTTTGGGAATCGATCCAAGAGACCTCTGGATATGTTGGCAGTAAATCCGGTTATCGGACTATCCGATTAGTGCGTACCTCGTACCATGTGCTTACAGATTTACAAGACATGGTTTGCTTCTAGCAAAGCACCGTGCCTACCCATTCTCCAGAAATAATTCTTACTGGAATATACAATCTATGTCAGGCGTAGTATACGTAGTATTCTGTATTGCGATCCGTATCAGATGTCACGTGCTAGGGCTGGGGGCTGAATTATGTCTGCCCCGTACGAAGCACATGTCGGATGTCTGGTAACTAGTCTCTATAATCGGATGAACATGACCTAGTCATATCATCCCGATGACTGCAGTACTTAAGAGTACTATTCCGTATCCAACGTGACATCATCTCCACTATGACTGGAGTGATACTTCCGTCTTGACATCACACCCAATACACTACGATTCTCATATACCCAGCAGAGGCGTACACAGAACCGGTTAAAGCCCGGACGACCAAAACCAAAGCATATTGATTGTCGCAAGTATTAGCGGTGCAAGTCTCAGGTTAAGACCAAATACACCAACCCTGATTTCGGACTTCCATAGACACGTAGTCATACTACCAATGGAATTCCGAGGGGTCTATCCAGAGCGAAGCTGTTTTCCGTACCATCGGTAAAAACAAAAACCTCATATTACACTTGCATGAGTATCCAATACCCAAATATATGAGAACTATGTTATTGTGCCCTCACAACGCGCCACAATGTAATACTAGTCTTTTACGCATATCGATGTCCAATCTCGATAATACTCGACTAGGGATATTTAATGATTAATCCTTTGAGGACTGATACTGTCTCATATCATCTCAATCCAGGAACTAATCATAAGGACCTCCTATCATTTATACATCACAAATGATAAGATGTAATCTCCTTGTCACATAGTTAATTTGTACAACAACACCATGATCTGTACAAATAGTGACGTTATGGGTCATAATTGTCCAACAGCTCTGGTGTACAGCATTCAACTTAGGAAGTGTTGCATTCTTCAGATCTGGCCTAGGAGTGACAATATAAACCAGACTCAATAAATCCGAATGATTCGGGTCGGATTCAAACTGACCCTTATGTCATGAAAACCCGGGATCAGGGTAGGATATTTAAAACCTGAATTTTTCCTGGGTTAATAACACAAACTTACAATCTCAACTATCTAATATTCAAATCAAATGTAAAATTTAATGTTATCAAACTGACAAGATGCCCTTGTTTATCTGTGGGTACTTACAGTTTCTTATAGGACGTGGCATGATGGCATCTATAGGCAATCTAGTACTGTATGTAAATTACTATTCATGTTCCAAACCAAAAGCTCTGAAGAACTAAAGCTATGCGTCAATCTCAATTCATGAAGTAAGAACCTAATAGCAGGTAACAAGTGCCTAATTCAATATCACCAGCTTTACACCTCCACTACTGTTACATTACTTGTAGATCAAAAACAGATTAAGCTGAATTTCAATTGTTTATAAATTCTTATCTAATAACTACCAATCAAAATTTATAAAAAAAAAAAAAAAAAAAAAAAAAAAAACTCGGCACAAAATTCAGCTCAGCACTAAGTCCATATTCATGTTATAAATGGAGGTATAGTCCAGTTTATATCATACAAGTTGTGTTGTAAATTCTTCAAAATTCGTTCATTAAATAGGATATGTATATGTATATGTAGGCACTGTATTTTTACACATAAGTCCCTATGATGAGTCTCATTTTGGAGACACTACCTTTTGAGTCACGAAAGCCGCGGGAAACGGATATCGGAAGGGGAAATTCAGAATAAACAAGCTCACTGTCTTCGTTGGTGCTGCGTTCGTTACTTCGTTCGAACGGAAAACAGATTACGGGTGTTCGTGTCGCGTTGAGGGAGCGTTCGAACGGTGTCGGTAATTTGGTTTTGCTGCTAGCCTCACACCCAGCCCATTTAGCTCCCCAAAGCCCATAAAACACATCCCAAATTAAATAAATAAATATTAATTAACATTAAACATTAAATAAACATTTAAGCCATTTACCAATTAAATAAATATTTACCCAAATTAAACAAATCATACCCAAACTAAAAGAAGATATGCCTAAATTAAAATCAATCTTAACCAATTAAAGCCAATCATATATTTGACTTCCTAATCTAATAAGATAATTACCATATAAAATATTTGTATTCCTAAACCAACACAAATAAATATTGCAATTCCTAATTAAATTAAAATATTTTGTCCCCCCCTCAATCATTTGATTTCCTTGTTTAAAACTAAATCATATCCTAATTAAATGCACAAAATCCCTTCCCTTGTCAACCCTAACCCTTCTCTATATAAACCACCCTTCACCAAGCCTCTTCCTCTCCGGTAGTTCACGCATATACACAAAAAAAGAAGCCTTCCCATTGACACCCATTGTAAGCAGAAACAACAAGAATTTCTCTCATTCTCCTCCCTCCATAGCCGAAAATAACAAGCCTTCCTAAAGCCACTGAAACCAGCCCCTGCACCCCTCTAAAACACGCCCAAGTAGCCCCTAAATCACCTTAAAACAGCAGCCCAAATCACCTTAGAGCAGCAGCAAAAATCCTCCCAAAACAGTCCCCAAAATCCCAAAAACAGTAACATAAAAAAACTACATAGATAATCTTAAAAATAATCACATATAATTGCACTAAGAACCCACACAAACTTGGAATAGTTTATTGAAAACGTTAAAACAGGTGGCCCGTGCAGTGAGCAGCAAGACAGAAGCCGAATAGGAGCAGAAAGAGTTCGAACCGCAAGCAAAACAGCAAAGCAGTGAGCTAGGACGCTGAACCAGTGAACCAGAAAAGTTGCGGAGCCGTACCCCTTCCGATCTTCGTGGAACGCGAGTCCGAGAGACGGCTTAAAAGGTTAGACCTGAGGGTATCTTTCACACTTGTTTTCTTTTTTCCGCATTATTTATTAAGTATTACTTGTATGATTGTCATGTTGGAATGCATGTTGTGGTCTTTGAGTAGATAAACATGCATGAATTATGAGATGTAATATGTTGTGGGTATTGGATGAATGAGAGATGTGTCAACTCTCGCGGTTATATCGGATGGAAACCCGGACATAAATTTCATAGCCGATTCCGAATGGACGGTAATATGATCTGTACTCGGGCCACAACTCCACGTACCGCTTGGGTAAACGGCACCATCTCTCTTTTGTTGCGTTGCTTTTGTTTATTTAGTTTTCTTTACTTGAATTCAATATGTTGTTTAGTTATGCATGATTCAACCAAGCACATGGGCTTAGTGAGTTAGTCCAAAGGTCCTCCATTTGGGAGACAAAGAGCCGAAAATGCCACCTTTGTGACACTACTTCGCCGCGCCGGTTGATGTGTGTTCGGTTGGATGCGAGATACGTTCAATCGGGCATACTTAGTTTGATGTATTGAGTTTATCTTTATGTATGGTTCAATCAAGCGCATGGGCTTAGTAAGTGGAATGAAAGATCCCTTATTGGGAGGGGTTAAAACCGTTACCACGATGCTTTGCCGCGCCGGTTGATGTGTGTTCAGATTGGATGTAAGATGTGTTCAATCGGGCATACTGGTTGATATGATTGGTTCTATTCTTGTATGTGTGATGTGACGCGCATGGGCTTAGTTGTTGGTCTAAAGGTCCTCTCTTTGAGAGATCAAGAGCCCCAAAAGGTCACCTTTATGGCAGTACTTCGCCGCGCCCTTTTATTTTGTGTTTATGTATTGCGTCCCATTTCATGCATCAGGTCTGTTCCCGTTCGAACGCGTTTACGAACGCAACTCGAACGCGCATGTGTTTTTGCCTTATCATGTGTCAGGTCTCATTTCCGTTCGAACGCGTTAACAAACGCCATACGAACGTGAGCATTCTGTTTCATTTCCGTTCGAACGCGTTTACGAACGCTACTCGAACGTGAGCGTTCTGTTTCATTTCCGTTCGAACGCGTTTACGAACGCTACACGAACGCGAACACACTGAACTGAGAGTCTTTTTCATTAGATTTCACGCATAGTTTTCCTAGTAGCTATCTCCACATGTATAAATGCAAATATGTTAATGTATTACAATTCATATGCTTGTGTCATGATAACATTTGAGTATTATTTCTTGTGGTATATCGGATGGAAACCCAGACGTAAATTCCGTAGCCGATTCCGAATGGACGGTAGTGCGGTCTGTACTTGGGCTACAATTCCACGTACCGCTTGGAAAAGTGCCCATATGTGTTTGTATGGTTAATGTGTGTGCTTGTATGGTTAATATGTGTGCTTGTGTTTTCCTGAATGTAATATGCAAATGAAGTTATATGTTCGTTGCTATTTTGATATATGTTAAGCATGCAATTTTAAACGTGAGATATATGTGAAATGCGTACATAAGTTTTATCTTGAATATGAGAATTTAGAAGCATGATACTCTTGAAAATAAGTGTTACTTAAGCTTGATTAAATTATTACATAAATCCTTTCATTACAAGTGACATAAGTAAGGGACCATTCCGAACCCAACGGTTTGAGGTCTTCCCTTGCGAGGGGTGAGTGCGGCCTTAAATCTTTGTCCCGGTTCACACCGGGTGGTGACTCCATGTTATTCAGTACTTCCCAAACTAGGCCGCGAGCCTAGGAACGGCGTCGCCCAGGTTCTGTTGTCCACAGTATATCATTGGGATTGTCAAGGGGTGTATGGGAGGTTGCAATCCTTGAAGGGTTGCAACCCACCCCAATGGGTGCCCTATTGGCACCCCTCCATGCCTTATAAAAGAAGGCTTTTATTCCAAATGATAGATACAGAAAATACAACAAAAAATATCTGATTTTAAGGCTGTGTGTTTTCTTTTGTTTTGAGAGAAGATCCTCCATTTTCTGAGTTCGCATACTTGTTAAGGAGTGCTCCTTAAACAAGAAGTATCCAAGTTATCCTGGGAGAATGTTGGCAATTCGTATCCGTAGAGCACCT
Organism: Zanthoxylum bungeanum; assembly: GCA_019454045.1. NCBI lineage: Eukaryota > Viridiplantae > Streptophyta > Magnoliopsida > Sapindales > Rutaceae > Zanthoxylum > Zanthoxylum bungeanum. Next base: position 6,442 of record SKCR01002572.1, read on the forward strand.
GTGACGGGGCCAATAAGTTCTTAAGGACAGAGATCTTCTCGACTTGGATTGTTTCTGTAATCTCAATTTCCAGGTTTGTCTTCAAGTTTTCTGGTTTTAGGGTTTTGCATCTAGATCTACTTTTGGTAGTTTGATCTGTTTGATTTGCATGTTTATTACTGTTTAATGACATTAATTTTGTCAACAATCTTAAGAACTTATCACTCTAGTGTTATTAGGTAGTAATTCGCATGTTAGGGTTTGTATATTTTCTGTAAAATACGAACTGTGCATGAAAAAACCGTAGGGCGTTCGAACGCCCGACGCACGCGAAGGCAAAAATATGAAAATTCGTAAGAACGTTCGAACGCGTCTTCAAACAAACGCTATACGAACGTGAACTCTCTGGAATCATTCTGTTCGAACGCGTTCTCGAACGCTATACGAACGTGAACTCTCTGGAATCATTCCGTTCGAACGCGTTCTTGAACGCTATACGAACGTGAACTCTCTGGAATCATTCCGTTCGAACGCGTTATCAAACGCTACTCGAACGTGAACTCTCTGGAAACACATCATTCGACGCGTTATCAAACGCAACACGAACGCACACACACTGGACATTCTCGTTCGAATGTAGATACGAACGTGACACTAACGATTTTGTTCCTGGAAGTATCATAAATTGCAAACTTTAATTAATTAACTTGGTTAGTCATATACTGTAAACACATTAATCTTGGTAGTATAGATTTAAGTTATTATTAAGTTGTTCAATTATCACAAGCATACACATAGTGATAAAGTTGAAATTAATTGGTTGTTACATAATTGGTTGAGAATTTAAAGTGTAATTTTGCACAAGTAATTCCATCCAATCTTGACATTGACATATATATCTACACTTATCGTATTAATTGTGCTATTGGAAGAGTGTAAATCTGGGTTTTGAATTGCTAAAAGATTCTATTGGAAAAGTGTTGAAGAATATTCGTTCATTCGATTTTCCTTAAGTATCTTTAGTTGAAATTCAAGGACTTGTGTTTATTGGAACTTTCGTCCATTAGAACAACAAGTGACTACCTAGTACATCACTTTGAACTAGATCATTCGTTGATCGTGGTGTGCAATTTGTCTTTCGTAGACCGATTGAACCCTGTTGATTTCCAGTTACAAATGGCTAGCGGAAATATCACGGTACCGGTCTCTCACGGAGAAAAGCAGCGGAGAAATTTGGTGGGGCAAATTTCAAACAGTGGCAGAGCAAAATTGTTCTACCTGACAACTCTCCAGTTGGCTAAATTCATCAAAGATCCTCCGGGTCCTGTAGAGGGTGAATCTGAATTGGCCAAGGAAGAGCGAGAACAGACTTGGATGTCTGGAGACTTCTTATGCAAGAACTACCTTTTGGGTGGTCTTGACAATACCCTGTACAATGTGTACCAAGGCATGACTTCTGCGAAGGTTCTCTGGGAATCTCTCGAGAAGAAGTACAAAACCGAAGATACCGGACAAAAGAAATTTGTCGTGGGTAGGATCCTGGACTACAAGATGGTAGTTTCAAGGACGGTGATGTCTCAGTTGGGTGAACAACAATAGATCATTCATGAAATACTGGATGAAGGAATGAAACTCTGTGAGACGTTTCAAGTTGCCACCATAATTGAAAAATTGCCTCCATCATGGAAGGACTTCAGGAGCTATCTGCAACACAGAAAGAAACAGATGAGCCTTGAAGACCTTGGAGTTCGATTGAGAATCGAACAGGACAATATGATGTCCGAGAAGGTCAGCTACAAGACTATGGAGTCTAAGGCCAACATCTTTGAGGATGTAAAGGGTAGCAAGAAAAGAAAGAACAGTGAAGCTGATTCTTCCCAAGCGAACAAGAAGTTCAATGGGAAGTGCTACAACTGTGAAAAGAGCGGTCATATGACAAAGGACTGCAGAAAAAAGATATCTCAGGACAATGGCAAGAAAAATGAGGCCTATGTCGCTGAAGATGAGCAGTTAACTGATGAGATTTCAGAAATGAATCTCTCAGCAGTGGTAACTGAAGCCAACTTGGTTGGGAATCCGAGAGAATGATGGGTAGATACTAGGGCTACTCGTCATATTTGTGCTGATAGCAAGATGTTTTCCTCGTATCAGAAAGGTCGATGGCGGCGATCATCTGACAATGGGAAACTCGTCTACCTCTAGAGTGGTTGGACAAGGCACAGTAGTTCTGAAAATGATATCCGGAACGGAGCTTACATATAAGAATGTTTGCATGTTACAGATATTCGGAAGAACTCGGTCTCGGGTTTGTATTTGTTTCTGACAAGATTGTATTGACCAAAAATGATGTCTATGTAGGAAAATGATACCTCGCTGAGGGTCTTTTCAATGACTGTCAATTGTGCTATTAATAAGCATGAAACTTCTGCTTATATTATTGAGTCACAAAATGTATGGCATGAGAGGTTAGGACATGTTAATTATGAACAATGCGTACATTAATTAACATGAACCTTATACCTAAATTTGCATTGATAGCCAACATGAGTGTGAGGCATGTGTTGAAGCAAAAAAATACATAGAAACATCATAGAACGAAGTCTGAACCCTTGGAACTTGTACACACTGACGTGCTATTGAGAGCTTTATACACTGAGAACGAAGTTGCAAATCAACTTGGCAAGTAAATCAAAAGAATCAGAAGTGATAGTGGTGGTGAATATGTTTCATCATTCGGTGGATATTGTTTTGTGCACGGAATTATTCACGAAACCACTGCTCATTATTCTCCTCAATGGGATTGCTGAGTGCAAAAAACGAACGTTGAAGGAATTTATGAATGCCATGTTGACTAGTTCTGGCTTACCTCAGAACTTGTGGGGGGAAAGCTCTACTTTTCGCGAACTACATTCTGAACAAGCTTCCTCACAGGAGATTAGACAAGACAAAACCATATGTGTTGTGGAAAGGTTATGTACCTTCCTACAAATATCTGAAAATGTGGGGGTGTCTTACCAATTGCCAAGGTGATGGTTCCTAAACCTAAGAAGGTGGAATAGGACCCAAAACTATTGACTGTATATTCATCAGATACACTTGCAACAATAATGCATATCGATTTTTGGCACACAAGTATGAGATTCCGGACATCAATCCAAATGTGATGATTGAGTCAAGGAATGCAATATTTTTGAAAAGACATTTCCTTGTAAGGAAAGACAAAGAAGATAGTCTCTCAAAAAGATTTGTTGATACTGTCAAGGACAGTGATCAGGTTGACCAAGAGTCAGATCCGATTTTCTGACATATTTGTTAGAAAATGTGCCTCAAAGCTATAAAGAAGCAATGTCTTCTCTGGAGGCACCTCTGTGGAAACAGACGACTATCAGTGAGATTGATTCAATCCTACAGAACCATACTTGAGAGTTGGTTGATCTTCCTCCAGGTTGTAAGCCACTGGGCTACAAATGGAAAGATGAAAATGGATGGATCAATAGATAAGTACAAGGCGAGGTTTGTCATAAAAGATTATAGACAGAAAGAATGTCTTGTTTACTTTGACACCTATCCACCAGCGATTCGTATCACATCAGTAGAATGCTTATAGCCATAGAAGCTATATTTGGTCTTGAAATACATCAAAATGATGTAAAGATGTCATTCTTGAATGATGATTGGATGAAGAGACTTACATGGAACAACCAGAAGGGTTTAATGTTCCTGGATAATAACAGAAGGTGTGCAAACTTGTAAAATCCTTGTACGGATTAAACAAGCACCTAGACAATGACATGAGAACATTGACAAAGAGATGTTGTCAAGTGGGTTTAAAACCGATGAGTGTGATAAGTGTATCAACTCAAGAATGATATGTCGTTGTATGTCTCTATGTAAACGATATGCTGATAATTGGTAATAATCATGAGTTGATTCAGTCTACCAAGAAAGTGTTATCCAGTAAATTTGATATGACAGATTTGGGAGTAGCTAACCTAACTATTCCTTTATCAAAGAATACTGGTTTAAGCATATCGCAATTAGAGTATTCAAGGATCATCGGAAGTCTGATGTATCTCACGAATTGCACACGAACTAATATCGCTCAAGCTATGAATCGGCTAAGCAGATATACGAGCAATCCATGACATAACCACTGGAAAGCCATAGTAAGAATTTTGAGGTATCTGAGAGAAACTTCAAAATATGGGCTACATTACGAGCGATATCCTGCTGTACTAGAAGGATACATCGATGCTAACTGGATATCTGATAGGGTGGATTCCAAATCCACTAGTGGATTTGTTTTCACACTTAGTAATGCAGCCGTGTCATGGAAATCCTCGAGGCAAACATGTGTTGCCCGGTCTACTATGGAATCTGAGTTCATAGCATTAGACAAAACAGCGGAAGAAGCAGAATGACTTAGAAACTTCCTGGAGGATATTCCTAGTTGGGCCAAACCGGTGCCAACGATTAGCATACATTGTGAAAGCCAATCGGCTATTGGGAGAGCCCGAAAAACAATGTATAATGGTAAGTCTCGACACATACGTCGGAGACATAATACCATACGTCAACTACTCTCAAGTGGCATAATAACGATCGATTATGTTAAGTCGAAGGAAAACCTAGCGGATCCACTAACTAAAGGTTTACCTCGAGAGCAAGTTGAGAAGTCATCGAGGGGAATGGGCTTAAAGCCTATAATCTAAGAATTGTCACTGTGGAAACCCAACCTAGCTGACTGGAGATCCCAAGATCTAGGTTCAAAAGGGACAACAGATTCTTTGTGCAATTCAAAACAAGCACTGAAGAGTTTCGTACTCTTTCCCATTCGATAATGACGCTGAGTGCTGTCTGTCATTGGTTAGGATAAGCTAAGGCTTTTAATGATCACTATATTAGGAGATGAGTCCTAATGGGGGTAAAGACAGATTACCTCTTCATAGTAGATCACCTATTTCAAGTAAGAAGTGAGGCCGCTTCCATGGGAACCTTTAAAGGCGGGTTACCCTTAAGTGCTTGATGAATCCAGGACCTTTGTTCAGGGCCAAAATGAACACAACCGTAGAACGGGAAAATGGTCGAATTAAAGCTGTGTGTTGGCAATTGTCTTGGTTTACACCAACGGCAGAACAATTCAAGACTATGGGTCACTGGTTTGCCAAGTAAATCCGATTGTCACTCACTAGGAAAGGTTCAAGGCGAAAGCTACCTATTTTGATGCAGCTTTAGCTCACGGTATCTCTCTCACGTGCCTGAATGAATATTTGAAGAATTGTGGGGGATTGTTGTAAATTCTTCAAAATTCGTTCATTAAATAGGATATGTATATGTATATCATTGGATTGTCAAGGGGTGTATGGGAGGTTGCAATCCTTGAAGGGTTGCAACCCACCCCAAGGGGTGCCCTATTGGCACCCCTCCATGCCTTATAAAAGAAGGCTTTTTTTCCAAATGATAGATACAGAAAATATACAACAAAAATATCCGATTTTAAGGCTGTGTGTTTTCTTTTGTTTTGAGAGGAGATCCTCCATTTTCTGAGTTCGCATACTTGTTAAGGAGTGCTCCTTAAACAAGAAGTATCCAAGTTATCCTGGGAGAACGTTGGCAATTCGTATCCGTAGAGCACCTGTGACGGGGCTAATAAGTTCTTAAGGACAGAGATCTTCTCGACTTGGATTGTTTCTGTAATCTCAATTTCCAGGTTTGTCTTCAAGTTTTCTGGTTTTAGGGTTTTGCATCTAGATCTACTTTTGGTAGTTTGATCTGTTTGATTTGCATGTTTATTACTGTTTAATGACATTAATTTTGTCAACAAGTTGTCGATGGTGGCTGGTTTTCTTCCGATCATTCGTAGGTGTCGGAATCAATTCGAGGGTTATGAAAAGAATTAGTACATGTTGCTTGTGCTCTATACACACCCTTGATCGGTCATAGCTTGAGCAATAGTGAGAAAAGATGAGATGACTGCTCCTGTACCAAAGCCCTGCAGAACATCAATAGAAGTCTAACCTAAATGACAACTAGTTTTTTTGCATAGAAATAGCGTATCTATCACAGTGGGTGCCAACTAATTGAGTGGTAAAATCTATTGTTGAAAATAATAGATCTGGGGTTTGAATCCCGCTCGCATGAGTGGGGAGAGATTGGGTTGCCATTGAGTATACTATCACTGCTGTTAGAATGGAAAAACACTCACTCTGGACTCTCTTTCTGATAACCGAAATCCGCTGCTGCTTTGAGGGCTCTATGATATGTCTGTTTCACTGCTTCCTGTCAAGATAGAAAGCAAAGAATCCACATTAATTGATAACAGCATTGAACAAAACAAAATAAGCTTAAATTTTTTTCATCACTAATTCCATTTTAGCATCATATGAGAAAGTAGAGATGTTTAGTCCTAGCAAATTGCAATTGCTCATTTAAGTTGATTTCCATTGCATGACCAACAGAATGATTATTAATTGTTTCTAGTGTCACCCATATTATATATTATACATCTTCTTCCATAAGCAAATAATTAAAGGATTGCTAGTTTGGTCCTTTAATGAAGATATTAAGATAGCTAATAGTTACTACAATGCCTGCAGGCTGCAGCACTGTCTTTCTCTGCTCGAAAGAAAAGGGAAAAAACAAAAAAGCTTGAAGCTATTTGCAATCGGGAATTACGCATATCTGAGAGCAAGATTTGAAGTATAGAGCACAATACTTGTAATTTAAAATGTAGGTTAATAAATAAAACTAGAAAGAAAATTCAAAGCCCATATTGTCGTGCATGAATGAAAATACAGACGAGCCTTAAAGTATGTATATTCCTTTTTTCCTGAAAAACTAACCTTCCCTTCTCTAATACAGCATGAAATTTCATAAACCGTTCGTTAAAAAATATGAAAAGCTTGGAACTAAGCTGTCGTATTCAAATTGAAAATGCATATAAAGAGCATATGTTGTATAAAATTGAGAAACGGACCCCTCCAGCTCCAGCGGCCATGGCAGGAGCTATGAGAACATTAGTTTTTTTCAGAAAATCAACTGCTTGCAATGTCACAAGGGAAGGAGAAGTGTGACGGGTAGAAGGGGGAAAAAAGAGGAAGAGGAAGAACCTCAAACTTCTATGCTCAGCCTTGATATCCCTCAAGAATGATATTTTCATGTAATCGAATCCATCATCATCCACCAAATATCCTTTTGAATCTGTGCAAGGGGAAAAATTTGGAACTGTCTGAACAAACTTTTACATCAGACATTATTAACCAAACCAAATATTCCAAAGAGTTTTAAGTCTTTGATTGGTCACTAATGTTCATGTATTAATATTTATCAGCAGCTTAACGAGCTTAGTCTAGTTCCACCATAAACATGAAACTAGCTTTATCATAGATGTTTTAGAGCAACTCCAAAAGACTCATCTAATTTCACTCTTCAAATATCAGCAGCTTAACGAGCTTAGTCTAGTTCCACCATGAGCAGGAAACTAGCTTTATCATAGATGTTTTAGAGTAACTCCAAAAGACTCATCTAATTTCACTTTTTAAATACTTATTTGATTACCTATTTAGCAAATTGAAAAGTGAAAAAATAAGTTATCTTCTAAAAAACTTTTCAAATAAAAATAAGATTATATTATATTAATCAAATTGAAAGGGGCCCACTTTTGTTATATGAATTTAATATAAAAATAATTACAAGTAATGATGATGAAATGATATAAAAATTATATATTATTAGTAGAAGAGAGATAATGTAAATAGATTTATATTATTTTAATTAAATTGAATAAGACTCACTTTAATTATATTATTATTATTATTATTTAATTAGTTATTAGTAACTCCAACCACCACCACTACAATAAAGTGAGGAGAGATAAAATATTATATAATAATATTTGAAGAGAGAGAAATCATTCTTCAATATTGAAGAGTAAGAAGTAAAATCTAATTTGAAAAATCTCAATTGGTGTCCTTTTGGAACCAATTTTGATGATGTGACTCATCTATTTACAAACTAAATATATTTGAAAAGCTTTTTAAAATTGATCTTACCTTCCATTTGAAATTTTGGAGCAAAAAATGTTGATGAAACCTCACAAACCTGGAATTATCCAGTTTTCGGATCAGAATTAATCTCATGACCATTTATACCATGCTCACCAAGAACAGAAAATTAATATGGTAAATAAAAAAAATACTTCAGAATTAATCATCTAATTAATATGATGCTTGATGATATAAGATAAAATATACAATCCAAAATATACTTCCTCTTTTTATGCTGCATGAAAAAGAAACTATGGTACTAAGCTCCCTAAATTGTGGATATGCCTTTTAACTGTGAAGCACACAAAAAATGAAAAACAAAGCAAATCAAAGAAAAAAACTAATAGCATTTAGAAGAAACCAATGACAAAATCAAATCCATAAAGGACGATTATTAAAAAGTAACCCACAAAATCAAAGATCCTAAAACTGACATTATTTGTTTGAATTACTAAAAGCTCCTAATTTTTTTTCATTGTCATCGTCATTTCTTTGCAAAGGAAAGGCAACAACGCATCAAGCTCCCTCCAGATACTCTTGCAATAAAACTCATCTTTTAATTGACCATCCAGGCATTAATCTGCATAGAGAAATTTTACCTACGCCTCAAAATTCTCTGTAACCCACTTTCCATTACCACAGGGACACCTCATAAGTTCATTTAAATCCAATAAAAATTTGGCAAAAGAGCTCAATTATTCATGTAAAAAACTGGTAATTTTTTTAATTATAAAAGAACGAAAAAACAAAAATTCCGAATTGAGGAGACTATTGGATAAAAACAAAAAGAAATTTTTTGTTTTCAATCTTTTCCTACCTTTTCTTGGTAACTAATCATTATGCATATATAATTATTTATAGAACATAAAATTTTCAAATTCGGCAATATATCTCCTTGTCATTCCACCAATGGTTTGAAAATTTCAAATTCTGCAATATATCTCCCTTATCGTTCCACCAATGAACAAACCAAGTTCAATACAAGAAACAAAAACAAGCTGGCCAGTGCGATTAAATGCAAAATCCGTAAAACCTCTCAATTAATCACATCATTAACTCCAAGACGTAATTTTTCAATGCCACCACCATGTAATCTTTTATTTTTATAATTATAAACAATTTATTTTTTTAATTCAGTTTAGTTAATCTCTATTTATAGACAAATATTATTTACTTGATGTGTCATATACACATATTAGGGAAATATTATTGGTTGAATGATTTTATAATGGTCGTCGAGTTAGAGGAAAAGAGGAAATGTTCAACGAAGGTCATGGTAAATTAAATAACGTTATTGAACGTACTTTGGTGTTTTAAAGGCTCGCTTTGTAATTTTAAAGTGGATGGCACCATATCCATTTAATGCTTAAATAATTTTCGATTACTAATGCATTATTTTTAGAGTATGATAATAATAATTAAAAAAAAAAAACAACAAACAGTTGGAAAATAGTATTGGAAATATGAAACAAACAATAAATACAAGAAGTTTTTCAAGACTATCAGATCAAAGACTTCTTGCAACAATTACAAGCTAGATCTATTTGGAGCAATGTAATAAATTTTTAATATGCCACTTTAACGACAATTACTTGATTATATGTTTGATTTTAAATTTACATTTTATATATTTAATTTTTAAATTTATAGTAATGATATATAGTAATTATAAGAATATAAATATCAAATTACTATATTTCTTATGTTTTTCGATTATAAAAACAAATAATGTAACACTTATATTCACACATTGAAAAAAATAATAAACATGTTATTAAAACATTTGCATTGAGACATATTATGACTTCAATCAAATTCAAACTTATTCAATTTGAGACAAAAAAAAAAAAAAATTGCTACTTAAAACCGAAACTTAAATACCACTAAGGCTGGCATTGCTGGCTCCAATAAGAATTATTTTTTAATGAGGATCTAAAAAGCTTAAGCTCAAATCTTGAGTCAGAGAATCAAATTATCTAAAATTACTTATTTTATCTAAATTTTTCTCTTTATCATATATATATATATATATATATATATATATATATAGTTTATTTTGAGTGGCAATTACTTCTGAATAAAAGAAAAAAAAAAAAAAAAGAAGATATTCCTTGGCATTTATTTGTTATCATCTAAATTATGAATGGAAGAAGATATATATTAAACAAAAGAAAATTTGTATAGAAATTGAGAGATTATAGGATACAAACATATACACGTCATATTGTTGAAACTAATGACTAAAGCCGACTAAAAGTTGATAACATTTTCAAAAAAAAGTTGTCAACATTTTCAAATTCATTTAGGGCCACGTAAAATGATTTTCCATAACTAAAATATTTCAATGAAAATCAACTTTGAAAAAGAAAGTATTTTTCAATATTTGACTATCGTCTGAAAATATTTTTCGTAAAATATTTTTAGATATTTGGCGCGTCCAATATTTTTTCCGAAAATATTTTATAGTGGTTATAAATAGAGATGACAAAAAGATTCAAATTCAAACCTAAGTATTTTCTAATCTGGATAGAGAAATTTGGACTCGTATAGAGAAATTTCATAACTGCACAAATCTAGGTCAAAGTATTTTTGGAACAGAGTCTGACCCGAATCTGTATATAACCGGAAGATCCGGGTCCATAAGGAAATTTCAAAACCACGTGTAGCGAAATTTGGACTTAGGTATTTTCTCACTTGGATCCGTATAGACCTGGAAGACTGGGTCTAAATTACTGAGTTCGCACAAAATTATTTTTAGACCGGGTAGGAAATCCAAACCTAGATCTTCTCGGATCTAAAAATACTAGGACTAGGGTCTATAATTTTATTAAGTTTGTACAAATATAATTGAAAAAATATTAAAAAATCCAAATTTTTTGATCCGATCAAGGAATCTCCGGATCTGAAATTTCAAGACCCGAATCCAAAATTTCATTAATTTTATATAAATATAATTGAAAAAAGATTTTAAAAAACCATGCTATGAAAACTAAAATATTCTAATTAACTATCCCCTCTCCAAATCAAATTGAGACATAGTTCCCAATATCTGAATAAGAAGAAGTACAGTTTAAAAGACATCATCTCATTAGTGTGGAATTTACAATGGAATCTATAACACTACTATTAAATAAAAAAGAAAGGTTACATATTAAAATAGTCAAAGGAAATTAAAACAGTAAATTGAAATGATATGTAATGGTAGTGTGATTGTGGCTCACATCTTCCCCTGATTTTAAGTCCAGTAACGACTTGAACCCCTTCAATGGGTCGAGAATATGTTTTCCATCTAATTTTCTTACAAATTAGCAAACAAGGTCTTTTAAAGCCAGATTTTAAAAACTGTATTATTATCTTTCTTTTAAGATTGTGTTGACAACTGAAATTTACAACAAAACGCCGAACAACTCAATAAGGAAAAAGTCCTATTGGCCAATCAGTTTTTGCTAATCGTTTTATCGGCTCAAGGACTAGACGGCCTAACATTGTATAATCGGCCTATTTGTTGTATCGCCCGAATGGCCTAACAATGAAATCTCTTTCTTTGTTGGAACTATAGGAACCATTTTCCTAGCGCAGCGGAAACATGTTAGGCACCCGGGATCAGACTAGAAATTTTTTTATGTCCTTCTCTCCTTAAGGTCGAAAGTTAGCAACACCAACACTGAAACTTTGCTTCTATTTTTCACAAAATTTCAGCCCCGAAACAACAGTGAAAGTTTGGACTGTTTTGGACCAGAAATGCGTCCAGCTCACTGCCCAAATCAGCCATTGTTTGAGTCAGTTGCTGCTATGTTTCAGGTTTAATTTTTCATCCAAAACACCACTTAAAGTTCCCTGAAAATTATGGATCAAAACCCAAATAAACCGAGCCCTGATTTCACTACACAATATGCGGCAGTGAGCAAAATGAGTGCTCACTGCCGTGGTCAAGGTAGAAAATCATGAAGATGGATTTTGGTTCAATACCAAAAGGACTTCCGTACTATGTCTCTCAACCAACAGAAAGCAGGATGGGCTACACTCACAATCTTATCATTAAACTCTTTAGAGATCAAATGTCACACTTGTTTTCTTTTTCCTTTGTTCATCTTTTTCTTTTCTCAACACTTGAGAGAATTCTTAGAAGAAGAAGATGGTGGCTAGGGTTTGGAATGAGAGGCTTGGGGCAAAAGAAAATCAAATTTTCTTTTTATACTTAGGGTTATTAATTTCTAAAATTAACAAAACCCTCCCCCCCTACAATTTTCGGCCAAGGCACATGCCAAAATAAAAAAATTTGTAACATAATATTTATTTCCATAATGGAAAAGATGTTACAAAAAATAAAATGATAACACATTTTAAAAGGTGTAACTTCCAAATTAAATTCAAGGGTTTCCAAAACCCAAATTTGGAAATTGCAAACTTAACCTTTATTTCATTATATCACATATAATTAAATAATATGTAATTAAATATCATATAATTATAAAAAAATATATATTAAATTTAACATATAGTTTAAAGTGTGATAAAATAATATTATTAATCATATTAATAACATTTACATATGTGAGTATATAATTGGACTATCTAATTATATTTAATCTGCTATAGTATATCAAGCTCGCACGGAGACCAAATGGATCTACGGTTCCGAGCTCCAATAATCCCGGAATATTAATTAAGCTCTTAATTAAATATTTTGAATTATTAACTCCGGGTTATTCCACTAAAAACCTAAAGCGGCACTCTCGTTCAAGTACCGAATCAACCCTTAAAGAAGGTACTCCTCTACTTCTCGCAAGAATGAGTGAACTTCATATCTATATAATTCCTTTTATATTACATGAAGCTCTATGGCATATATCCCAATAATCTCCCACTTGCACTAGAGCAAATGGGACATGTCACGTAATCTTAGACCATCTAGGTGATCTTCAAACACTTTAGCCGGCAAGGTCTTTTTAAACGGATCAACCAAGTTCTCTGCGGATGCAATCTTTGTGACAGAAACATCTCATCTCTGCACTATCTCTCTGATGAGATGATATTTTCTCTACATATGCTTTCCCCTCTTGTGGCTTATTGGTTCATTTAAATTCACCACTGCACCGCTGTTATCACAATAAAGTGTGAGTGGTTTATCCATATCTGGAATGACTTCCAGATCTCCCAAGAACGTACGAAGCTAGACTGCTTCCTTAGCTGCTACATACTCAGACTCTATGGTGGAGTCATCAATACAAGATTATTTTATACTCCGCCATACTATAGCCTCACCATATATGGTAAACACTGATCCATATGTTGATTTCCTAGAATCGACATCTGTATGAAAATCAGAGTCTGTATATGCCCTTAGGATAATATCCTCACCGGAATATACAAGCATATAATCTCTCGTTCTCTTAAGATACTTGAGAATGTGTTTCACAACTACCCAATCATCCAATCTTGGGTTAGACTGAAACCCACTGACTACTCCCATTGTAAAACAAATGTTCAGTCTCGTGCATAACATAGCATACATGAGACTACCAACTACTGAGGCATATGGGATTTGTCTCATTTCCTCAATTCTTTGAGGTGTCTTAGAAGACTGTTCATTTGACAAATGAATTCCACGTCGATAAAGTAAATTATCTTTCTTGGAATTTTGTGTCCCAAATCGCACAAGGATCTTGTCGATGTAGGATGTCTGAGACATAGCTAATATTCATTTCTTACGATCTCGAAGTATCTAGATCCCAAGAACATAACTGGCCTCTCCCAAATCTTTCATTTGGAATTTGTTAGCTAGCCAAGTTTTCACATTGATAATATCTTCACAATTCCCACTAAGTAAGGTATCATCGACGTATAAAATAAGAAAAACCACATTCTCGTCAATGATTCGCTTGTATACACAAGGCTCATCAACATTTTGCTCAAAATCATAAGACTTGATCATGGTATCAAATCTTATGTTCCAGGATCGAGATGATTACTTGAGTCCATAAATAGACCTTTACACCTTGCAAACGTTTTGCTCTTTACGTTGGGCTATGAACCCCTATGGTTGTACCATATAGATACACTCATCAAGATTGTCATTCAAGAATGCAGTCCTGACGTCCATTTTCCAAATCTCATAGTCATAATATATGGCAATGGACAGAAGAGTGCATATGGATTTGAGCATGACTATTGGCGGGAAAGTTTCCTCATAGTCAACCCCCACTTTCTGGTTATAACTATTGGCTAGTAAACTAGCTTTGAATGTATGTACCATCCATCTGCTCCCATTTTTCTCTTATAGATCCATTTGCAACCTATGGGTTTTACCCCATCAGGTTGGTCTATAAGTTCCCAGATTGAGTTGGAGTACATAGACTTCATCTCAAGGTTCATGACTTTGAGCCACTCCTCTTTGTCAGAATCATTCATTACCCTACGATAGGTCAATGGATCATCTACACCATCGCCGGAAGCGACAACTTGTGCCTCTCAAATTCCTAGAGAGCGATAAGGTTGTCGCACAACCCTCCCACTACGTCTAGGTGGCAGATCATTCTGACCAACTTGCATCTGACGCCAAATGTCAAAGGTGTTATGTGTTTGTAAACTGTTGTTGACGATGGCGCGCTAGTCCAGCCAGCAAGTAACTCCTCGAGTAATATCTTACTACAAGGTTTGAACTCTCTCATATAGTCCTCATCTAGAAACATGACGTTTGTAGATACAAACACTTTGTTATCGGCAGAGGTATAAAAAAATCCACTCATAGTCTCCTTAGGATAGCCTAAAAATAGGCACACCTGTGAACGTGGCTCCAACTTAGTTGTCTTGTTCTTCAGCACATATGTTGGACACCCCTATATGCGGAAATATCTTAAACTAGTTTTACAACCACTCAACAACTCTAATCGAGTCTTAGGAATAAACTTAGATGGAACTACATTAAGGATATACATTGCAGTTTGAAATGCATACCCCTAAAACGAACTAGGTGTGAGCTATAAATAAACATAGATCTTATCATGTCTAGTACGGTCCGATTTCTCCTCTTTGTAATACCATTTTACTGTGGTATTCCAGGTGTTGTGAGCTGGGGTATATCTCATGCTCAACTAAGAATTCCTCGAAATCTCTGGTTATCAACCTCAGCACGATACTCTTTGAACTTTTCAAAAGTATATGACTTGTGCTGCATTAGGTAAACATACTCATATCTTGAATAATCGTCAATAAATATGACAAAGTATTCATAACCACCTCGGGCCTATACATTCATCGGTCCGTAAACGTCCGAATGTATTAGCTCAAGTGGTTGACGGGCTCTTATACCTTTTCCAGTAAAAGGTCTCTTGGTCATTTTTTCTTCTAAACAGAATTTGCGGACTGGTAAAGTTCTGAGCTTTAACTGGTTTAAGGCTCTATTCTTTATCAACCTATCTATCGGGTCAAGGCTGATATGACCAAGTCTAAGATGCCACATATATGTATCATCGTGAGAAATCTTTTGCCGTTTTATTTTAGTTTTCTCAACCTTAAACTTTTTAGTATTGAGCAGTGACTTATGCGTTAATGGTCTTAACACATATAAATTATTTTCTGAGTTTCTTGTGCATATGGTTAATCTATTTCTACTAATAATAACTAAATTACTATTAAATGAAACAGAAAAACCATCATCCAAAAATTTTGAAACAGAAATTAAATTCTTGCGAAACCCAGGAATAAATAACACATTGTTCAAATTTAAATAACTATTATTTGAAAATTTTAATTTGGAAGTTCCCACTTCTCTTGCTGAAACGACATCTCTTGTCCTGACTCTCATGGTGTAATCACATTCAGCAAGGTCCCTCCATGTGTCAAGTAGCTGCAAAGAAGAACAAACATTGTTAGTGGCTCCATAATCAACAATCCATGCGGATTTATCATCCTTCATTAACAGAGATTCCATAACAAGTAAATCGTATTTACCTGTAGTCTTTCTTCTCTTTCAGCTCGACAAGGCATTTAGGACAGTTCCTTTTCCAATGCCCGTCTTTATTGTAGTGGAAACATTTCCCTTGGGCTTGGCATCCTTGGAGCCTTTCTTGTTCTTCTTCTTCATAGGTTTTTCCTTAGCCTTCCCAATGTTATTCTTATTTTTCTTTGCAGATTTAAAAAACTCGGTAACATTTGCCTCAACATTGGGCTTACGAGGATCCATGGACTTGTAGTGGGTGAGCTCATTAAGCAGATGAGTTAAAGTAAAAGTCAACTTGTTCATAACATAGTTGCTTATAAACTGCAGCAAACACTTCAGAAGAGTTTCCATAATCATGGTCATCTGGCTCCGTTCATCAATACGAGCATAATAGGTTTCGGTTGTATTGAGTTAGGTCATCATCCTCAAGACGTCCTCTCAGACTGATGTCCCATCCTTCATCCTAGCAGTCATCGCTGAGACCATGGCCTCATGACGTTGAAGCTCTAAAGGCTGCCCAAACATGCCATGCCATGACTCCGTCATCTGAGATGTTGTAGCCACAAGCTCATGCTTTGCAGCAAGAACCTCGGACATCCCTGCTAGTAAGTAGTAGAGGGCATTCTCATTATTCACGATCCATTTTTGGTAGGCATCGCGCACAGCTTGGCCAGCATTTCTGACCGTCTTGGGAGGACACTCCTCCATCAAGACAAACTTTAGGTCTTCACAGACCAGGATAGTGTTCATGTTACTTTTCCACTTAATATAGTTTTCTCCCGTTAATTTATCATTATATAGAATGTAAATAATTGGAGAAACCATGGCTGAAAAATAAAAAGCTAAAAAATAAAATAAACATGCATTTAATATTCATTCATCGCATATTAAAATTATCAAATATTTTGGCATAAAATTAAACATGATGCATAAACCATGAATAACGAATTAGAAACCTAAGAGAATTACTATGTCATAGAAATATATCATCCCATAAATAAGTGCCGCCGTAGGATAGGTCAAGTATTTGCATGATAGATCGAGACAATCTCAATTGATTAATAAATACGGGAATAACTCTTATTCCTATATTAACCAACATTTGATTTGATCAAGGAATTTTGATTAACATTTAATCATTCATTTGTGAGTGAGACCTGTCATTTCATAACCTTTTGACTTAACTAGTGAAGTGCCGATGTAGGGTAGGTCAGTTCACCAGATACATCTGGAGTACTTATCCTCTCGGAATCCAAACTTGATATTGACATAAAATGGACACCATCTGTAGGAGGATGAAAATAAAGCTGTCTCGAGAGACCTTTTGAATCTCACGTTTTCAGACTAACAACGGAGATCGCGGGATATATTGTCATATATCCCTCTCCCACTCACTATTTTAAAATTAAGATTTCTATTTTTTAAAATATCTTATATTTAATTTATTAGTGTGAATAAATTTATGGCGGCTAAATCATAACTCTTATTTACATTAGTACAATATTAGTGACCTTACCAATTTTAACTCTTAAAATTTAACTCACTAATATCCATTAGTCTCTACTAATTATTTTACTCGATTAAACTGATTTAATTGGTGTAGTATTAGTGACCTATCATATTTTAACTTTTAAAATACTAGAATACTAACAAGTTTAAAATTTCAAAATTCTAAAGTGGTCAAAATTTAATTAAACCATTTAATAAATCTCACTGCGTTATAAAATCCAATGGTACGCAGAGTTGTATCCCGAGTACAGACCACATTACCATCCATTCGAAATCGACTATGTAATTTATGTATGGATTTCCATCCTATATACCAATAGAATTCATGATGCACTAAATAAGCCCATTATATTAGAATTTCAAATTTTAAACTATAAAACCAATTAATCCAATTAATAGTTTTCCATGCATACCATATTTTAATTTAACCATTTTAAATCACATAAAATCATATTTCATGTCTAGAATATATATGCATCCAAAGCATGTTATGGCATGTGAAAATGCAAGAGTAGGCACCCTAAACTATATGACATGTTATTTAAAAATTTTGAATTAAACATATATACAACATAAAAAATATTTATTTTGCATTGTCCGGGCTCTTATTTTTCCTATACTAATCTAATTAGTACATAAAATTCCTAAGGCATCCATTGGTCTTCAAATCTCGCTCCAAGGTGGTGTTAGCTCATTTTGTGATTTCGGTGCTCCAAATTACAACAATTAAAATTTTTACTAAGGAAAATTAAATTACAATATTTGTATACAATGACCTTATGGCTTTACATCCCAAAATCAAAACCAACACAAAAATAAGAGCCAGAAAAATTTACGACCAATGCAAAATCCATTCATCATATGAAAAAACAATAATTATTCATCTCTTGAATATTAATTTGTGTCTGCTCATCTAAACATGCATATTATTATTTATAACACATATAAATAAATAAAACCAGTATCCTTAAATAAAAAATAAAGGGTTAAGAAAACTTTTCAACCTTGCTCTTGATGCCAATTGTAGGAACCACTTTCCTAGTGCATCAGAAACACGTTAGGCACCCGGGATCGGACTAGAAATTTTTTTATGCCCTTCTCTCCTTAAGGCCGAAAGTTACCAACACCAACACTGAAATTTTGCTTCTGTTTTGCATAAAATTTTAGCCCCAAAAAAGCAGAGAAAGTTTGGACTGTTCTGGAGCCGAAATGCGCCCAGCTCACTACCCAAATCAGCCCTTGTTTGAGTCAGTTGGTGCTGTGTTTTAGGTCTGATTTTTCAGCCAAAACAGCCCCAACACAGCCCCAAAACACCCCTTAAAGTTCTCTAAAAATTAAGGATCAAAACCTAAACAAATCGAGCCCCGATTTCACTACATAATATACAGCAGTGAGCAAAATGAGTGCTCACTGCTGTGGGTCAAGGTAGAAAAGGATGAAGATGGATTTTGGTTCAACACCAAAAGAACTTTCATGCTATATCTCTCAACCAACAGAAAGCAGGGTGGGCTATACTCACAATCTTATCTCTAAACTCTTTAGAGATCAAGTGTCACACTTGTTTTTTTTTTCTTTTGTTCTTCTTTTTCTTTTCTCAACACTTGAGAGAATTCTTAGAAAAAAAGATGGTGGCTAGGGTTTGGAATGAGAGGCTTGGGCAAAAGAAAATCAAATTTCCCTTTTATAATTAGGGTTATTAATTTACAGAATTAACAAAACCCTTCCCCTTTTCCCTTTACAATTTTCGGCCAAGGCAATGTCAAAATAAAAAATTTTGTAACATGAATATTTATTTTCATAATGGAAAAGATGTTACAAAAAATAAAGGTTAACACCTTTTAAAAGGTGTAACTTCAAAATTAAATCCAAGGGTTTCCAAAATCCAAATTTGGAAATTACAAACTTAACATGTTATTTAATTATATCATATATAATTAAATAACATGTAATTAACTATCATATAATTATAAAAACTATATATTAAATTTAGCATATAGTTTAAAGTGTGACAAAATATTAGTATTAATCATATTAATAACATTTACATTTGTGAGTGTATAATTGGACTACAATTATATTTAATCTGCTACAGTATATTGAGCTAGCTAGCACGGGGACATAATGGACCTACAACTCCGAGCTCCAATAATCCAGGAATATTAATTAAGCTCTTAATTAAATATTCTGAATTATTAACTTTGAGTTATTTCACTAAAAACCCAAAGCTGCACTCTCGTTGCTGCAGATAGATAAATTAAACCGAACCACATCGGTGTCCATGATATAGTCATTACATATGGATTGGCCTTTCATGAGTATCTCGTAATTAGAGCTGAATCATGATGTACGTTATACCCCTCTAATTATTTTTACCTTAAGTACCATTGATTCTCTAATTAACGATTTATTCAATAACTATTATGAATGTTAATATTTCTATTCATAATAGAAAGATTTGAGCACTCTAACCGTTCAAGTACTGAATCAACCCTTAAGAAAGATACTCATCTACTTCTCGCAAGAATGAGTGAACTCCATATCTATGTAAAACGTCACCAGCTACACACTAAACTATGTCCCCAAAGTACGTAGCTATTGGTCAGGATTGCTACACCAACCTCACATTTGTAAATCAAAGGACATAACCTGCCATGCAGGAGTTCGTAGTACACTCAGGATTATGATCAATCCATATATGACCATCTAGTAGATTGAAAATGAATTTCTTTATTTAACAGATATTATATGAAACTCATTTCTATCTGGGTCTTGTCCTATATGATCGCATCATATAAGGTGCCTCCATTCTCATGTCTCCACATGGACGATTCCGGATCAAGGTCGCCATACAATTATAAAATGGACCGCAACTATAGATAAACCACAAACAAAGTACGCGATTTGTTTGCTCTCTATAGACTATTTTAGATTACTAACTTCAGACTTAAATCCTCTTGTGTATGACACTCCTACACTAAGTCTGAAGTCAAATGAGTAATCTAGGGTAAATAATATAATTTACAATATGCGATATTAAACAAACACTTTGATAAATGAATAATGCATCATTATATTTCATAAAATATAATTCTGTTTACATTACATGAAGCTCTAGGGCATACATCCCAATAGGAACACGGCCAACCGAGATAAGTTGCATAAATATGGGTAGACGGTTGAGATGAACGGGACACGATCTCATCAGAATATGCCACACGACATTGCAGTTATCAACAACCAAGCACGTGAGTGGGGCAGTTACCATAGCTGGTAGAAGAGATAAGGGTCACTAATTGTAACATCCCCAATCTGGGAGATGTTACTGACAGTGGATAGTCGCACTAACCCCGTAAGCCTCTGACTAATAATAATAAAATCTAATATACTTTTCTTTATATATC